>JBBPCY010000023.1:14111280-14121756 GCA_037974405.1 Brachyalestes nurse | reverse complement strand
CATTCAGAATACAGTGTGCCAGTACTGGAGTATGAGGTTATGGGATGAGTTACGTGAATGCCAGATTAAAGAGATGCATCTTGAGTCTACTTTTAAACTGGGAAACTGTGTCTGTGCGCCGAACACTGTCTGGAAGGCTATTCCAAAGCTTTGGAGCTAAATTTGACCAGTTGTTTTGAATAAATGTGTCTGCTAAATTCCATAAATGTAAAATTAAAGAATATTGCACCATAACATCTTTTGTTGTTTTTAAAAATAGGCAAGAGGTCAAAGTGAGTGTGGGATATTGCATTTTTTTTTCTTTGTATTGTATACTCTCTCTTTCTCTCCTCTCTCTCTTTCTCTCTCCATGCCTCATAAATAAGGTATTTAATTATATGTAAAGATAGGTTCTTTGTTTCACCACCCAGTCATTCTTTCTGTGCTCATACACAGAACACAGCCTCTAATGCTTTACTCATCTGAATTTCATTCCATTCTTTCTGTCACACTCTTGCTGTTTCTCTGTATTCTTTAAGTTCTTCGTCTGTGTGTGTGTGTCCTTTTAGCCTTTATAAGGACTTGTGCTCTCTAGTGTGGGTTAAAAACAAAGACTAGGTGCAAATGTAGCCCTGCAACACACACACAGATACACACATGTGCGCACACAAACACACACACACACACACACACACTTACACACACTGCAAGCACGACTCTCTCCTTAATGCACATGTTTTTTTCAGTCTTATCCACAACCCCTGAACCCATTAAATCCCTTTCAAAACACACTCATACAGACACATCTCCTTCCAGTCTGTTCTTAGGCATAAGACCATCTAATCAAATCAGTACATCAGCATATTTATCACTCTCATCCATTTTCATCAGAAAGAGCAGATATCAGTCAGCGCCAGAGTTTGCTAACCTCTAAATCATGTGGATTATATCACTGTGGAGGTACACACACACACACCCACACATAATTTATATTATGTTTCACCTCCTAATCCCACCACCCTGCTTAGCACTGAACAAAATGCTCAGCTTTTTCTAAAACCCAGTGACACCCAGCAATGCTGTTCACCCTCCCTACCAATAGGGGAGCTCAGGACTGGTTGATCTGAATGTTAGTACTCATTGTGAAGTGTTGCCTCCTGTGGTGTACTGAGCAGTTTGTCACACTTTCTCTCCTGACTGCCTTAATCTTGACCTCTGTTTGTTTTAGCCTTGCTTATGACACACTTATTTGTTATTTTTGACTTTTGTTCTGCCTTTTTTAGATTGCGTACTCTGCCTTGCTTCTCTGATCACGGTTGCCCATTTGATCTGGAAGGGACTGTGTATTATGAAATTGCTTTGTCTTTGTCACTTCAGCACTCATGCCTGTGAATCTGAACCTTTGAAACCATGCCTTGATATTAAACTTTCATCCACAACTGCGTTTTCTCTCTACAAATCCTTACAGACTTGGACTTAGTGGAAGCTAGTGGACCTAACCCTAGAACAAACAATGCAACTTTCCATTAGGTTAGATAACCTTCACCATGAACATAAAACCCAGTCCTATGTAGTGTGTGATGTGTTAGCTTCTCCAGAACCAGGAAAACTCATGTAAATCTGTAACAAGTAAAGAAGAACAAAGATTCTTTATTTGTTGCATAGTCATACAAGTACAACACACAGTGAAATGATTTCTCTGCATTTAAGCCATTCACCAAGTGAAGCAGTGGGCTGCCGCCAATGAGGCGCCCGGGGAGCAGTGTGGGGACCGTGCCTTGCTCAAGGGAACCTCAGCGGTGACAAAAGTAGTTGGTGACACTAGCAACCCCAACCCTCTGATTGCAGGGCCAACATTCTAACCACTAGGCCATCCAGCTGCTCAGAATGTACTCTGAGAAGAGTCTATGAGTTATACTTTTATTGTGATGCGCCTGAACATCAGCTCATTCAATATCCTCTTTAACCAAAAAAACCTAACTGAAAACTACAAGGAGGTGAGTACACCCAGAGTGTTTTATGGTGACATGCAGCTGGTGGAAATTCAGTGGAATACTCAACATGTTTTTCTTTCTGCACTCCTAGACTCAGTCCCAGCCAGCAATTTTATTTATGAAATGCTCTTGGACTTGTTAAAAATATCACAGTCAACAGTAGGCCCCTTTACGAGTTGATTGGAGAAGGGTATTAGATCAAGTCAAATTAACCAAGAGATATTCAAAGATGGGGAAAAGAATGTTGTGATCGTTGCCTGAATATTTAAATTCACACCACTCATTAGAAAGTATTGAACCAAAGCTTAGAAATTCCCTCAGAATACATCAACCTCAGAGAAACTGCCCCATCCATCCACACCTCCCCACAGAGTAAGTGACTGCGTCATCGATCTTGTTCCTGAAGCGCCTTTACCCAAGGGGAGTGTCTGCCCTCTCTCACAACCAGAACGGCAAGCTCTGGATGGTTACATCATAGAAGCTCTCCAGCTACAGTACATCCAACCCCACATGCTTTTTCTTTATCAAGAAAATAGATGGAGTACTATTTTGCACTTAACAATGTAACCGTTAAAATATTTTTTCCTTGCCTTCCATACCCTTGACCATTTAAATGATCAGAGGAAGCATAGTTTTCACTAAACTTGACCTTTGTAATGTTTACAACCTAGTCAGAATCCTTCAAGGGGATTGATAGAAAATGGCATTAATCACCATAAGGGGCACGATAAATATTTGCTGATGCCTTATTAACTCATTAATGCCCTCTCTCTCTTCCAAACATTCATTGATGAGGCCCTCACAGAATTTATAGGGCGCTGTATCAGTTTCTACATAGATGACATATTGATTTACTTCTAGGACCTTGATAGATTACAAATTGGGGCCATCCTTAACCAGTTAGTGTATACAATCTTCACCAAAGCCAAGTCAGTTTCTTAGGATACATTATTCATAGCCAAGGAATTAGTATGTAACCTCAGAATTCGAGACATTCTTGGTTGGCCCTCACCAGACTATCGAAGAAGTACAAAGGTATTTGGGTTTCAGAAATGACTTACTGAATTAATTACTGTCCCTGTTACAATGTTGTTCAAAGGTGGACCTAATAAAGTAAAAATGGACAAAGGATGCACAACAAGCTTTTTAAATTAACTCTTCATGCATGTGCCATTACTTGTACATCCTAATCTTGAACTATAATGTCAAGGTTGACACTGTGGTTCAGACTGTGCTGTCTTAACATCTCATGGAGTTTGGAAGGAGCACCGCTGTCCCTTTTTATCCAAGAAGAGTGGTATTATCATGAGGGTGACAAAAACCTTTTGGTGATTAAATATTCACTAAATGAATGGAGGCCTTGGCTATTTCCATTTTTTATTTTTCCTGATCACGAAAACCTTGAATACCTGAAGGTTGCAAAAAGACTGAATCCAAGGCAAGTGCAATGGTCTCTCAATGGTATCAACCAGGATCCAAGTATTGCAAGGCAGATGCTCTATCATGCATTCACAAATGTGACATAAATGATGAAACATCTCTCCCCATCTTGAACCCAGAATGTTTCATGACACCTGTAAGCTGGGAAACTATTGAACAAATTAAAGACATAAACACTCAAAACTTCCCAAAGAAATATCTCCTGTTAACACTTCTGTTCCTTCTGTGAGAATTTGTGTGTTCATTCTTCCAAGGTAGTTGGACATGCAAGGATTAGATACACCACAGAACGGATTCAATGGCAATTCTACTGTCCCTCCCTAAGTTCAGATGTTAAAGAATAGGTTCCAAAGTGCACTATTTGCTAACCCCAGAAACACCACTTTATTGTACTCTGTCCCCTGAAAGCCCCAAAAAGGCAATGGTCTCATATGGCAATGGACTTGGTTCCTGACCTCCCATCATCTTCAGGTAACACAGTTACTTTTGTTATCATTAACCTTTTAGCCAAAGCTTGTTGTTTTTTTTTTTAATTTGTTTTGTAGCCAAAAACTACATCAATGGCTTTTCACCTTGTGTAGTATTTCCCACTTCACCACTAACCTATTTCCTTTTCAGTGTGTGTTAAATTATCAGCCTTCCTTTCTCCCTGAGGACGATTCCCCAATCAAGATCAATAAGCCAATAAACCAATGAGCCAAAAGATGTAAAGGTGCCTGGTACAGAACCAGAGAATAGATTCTGAGAACAGTGGCTGCCCAGAAGTGTCAAGTATCCCACCAGTCAGGTCAATGTGTTTGGCTATACACCAGAAATATCAGCCTATGCCTTCCATGCAAGAAATTATGTCAAAGTTTATCCGACCATTCAAAGGAATACAGTGTTTCAATGCTGTTACACATGATTTACAACGCCACCACATTATTGTATACATCCTGTGTTTCACATTTCCATGTCCAAACCCTTTGTATGTTCTTCTGTGAAGAAGAGTTCTAATCTAAATGAAATGCCTATGGTAGTTGATGGGGTGCTGGTCTAAAATGCCAAGGCCATCTGGAACTCTTCGAGGCACCTTTATGGACTGGTGTATTGAGAAGGCAATAGTCCATAAGAGCAATGTAAGGTCCCTGCCTGCGATATCCTGGATTTTTCCTTCCTCCATGGGAAGGACAGCCTGGTGGGGTTAGTGCTCCAGGAGTTGGACCTAGGAGTAGGGGCCCTGTGACGTCCAGTGATGCTGTTCAACCTCTTCACCGCTATTAAAAGACTGTTAGTACTCATCGCAAAGTGGTGCTTCTTGTGGTCTACTGAGCAGTTTGTCATATCATTATTTTTGACTTTATCCCTGCCTTTTTGAATTACATACTTTGCCTAGCTTCTTTGATCATGTTGGCCCTACTTTGACCTGGAATGAATTGTATTACGAAACTGCCTTGTCTTTGTCACTTCAGCACTCATGCCTGTGTATTTAAACCTTTGAAACCATATTTTGATATTAACATCCACAGTTCTCTCTCTGAAAATCCTTACAGACACTCCTTCTTATTGCTTTCCACTCGAAAACTGATGAGAGTTCATGTTGAGAATAAAATGAGAAGTGCTTGACTGTAATATTGATAAATACCATGTAATCTTTCCTGAAAATATGAGTTTTCTGATTTAATGTTTTCACATCTTCTTCTTCTCTAACCTTTGCCTAATTATTTTGTCAAATAGTGGAAAAGCAACTGAACACTGATGTGTTTAACAACATTTGTATTTACAGTCTTGATAACAATACTAAATAACAGCGGTGCAGAGTGACAGCATCACAGACATGTGCATTAATTGTTCATGAGTGTAATGATATGAGAACATTTGGCATGTTTCAGGGACCATAGCGTGAGGTAATGAACAAATACTGTTTCTAAAACAAGGTGATTACTTTAGTATTAAACATTATCAGCATGTAGTCTCCTAATGCATTTGAGCATGAGAGCAGAAACTGTTTGGGGCTTCTGACACCATTCAGCAGGGGCACAGCAATGTGTGGTGCAGGGCGAGAGATGATTACACAGACATACAGGAATCAGCAAAGAGCACCAAAAAGATAGAAGGAAAGAAGGAAAGAAGCAGTGCCTCGGGGATCAAGTGGCTCCTTTGTTCTCTGGAAATCAGGTTTTCTGAAACACCCTGACAATAGCGCTGCGAAGTGGCAGCCCAAAAAACCTGACATCGAAATCCCCTTTAGTCATCTTTCAGTCTGCAATTAGATCCTTATGACCTGCCTATTGTGGTCTGACCTTGTGGGGCTCTTTGGAATCAAGGGAGGATGGTCAGTTAAGTTTGTGCCAAAAAAGTTTCCTTTTTTTCTCAAAAAACACTCATGGATAATTTCTCTTCCTAATACGCTATGTGAACAAAATACCTCCAGTAGTGATTCCTTTTTTACAGGTGGTCAACAACGGGACTCAGTTGTAACTGGAAAGACATTTATATCAATAACTTTAAGACCCCAAGTTTTGGGGGCTTTCATTGTTGCCCAATAAGCCATTTATGACTTAGCAAAGAGATGTCTAGTTTATTTGGATGGTAGATTAAGTGTGACAGTTATGTAATACAACCACTTGAAATGTCAGTTCTATAAATAAACAGATTTGCCTAAAGCCGAGACTTAGTGAAAAGTGAATGAAGGAATTTGTGTTCATGGTTTGGTCCAAATACAGTACTAAATGTGTTTTGACACAGAATTTGGAAAATGCTTGTTAGCATAATAAAAAAAAATTAAAAAAATTAAAAAAACTCCTGATATGACAAGAAATATTACATGTGAGGGATACATTCGATATATTAGGTTGTGGGATGTATTAAAATCCTTTAATCACAGGGGAATCTGTCTATCAGTGTCTATCAAAGGCTATAAGCTTCCATGCTAAAGAAAGGTATATTCTGAGCTCTGACAGAATTCACAACATGTTCTGTCAGTGTAAAATTTCTAAGGTGATTTTCCTGAAAATCAATCAATCAATCTATATCTATTTATCTATCTTATCTATCTAGCTATCTATCTAGACATACAGATAGATAGAGCATAGACAGGCGTGATTCCGCGCTTTCCCAAATTTACCATCGGCCCACCGGGCAAATGCCCGGTATGCCCGATGGCCAGTCTAGCACTGCCCAGGTCAGTAGATTATCTTCACAAATGAAATATCACCAAACTTGCATGTGCATGCGTGTGTACAAGCAACTTGAATGTATGTATAGATTGAAGACTATGAAAGCACTACATGTACCAATTCGCTCTATGAGCATGAAAACAATGACCTCGACTCTAAATGCCAGAAACTAAATTGAACTAAGTCATAACTGTGTTTACATGCAAAAGACCTGTATAAAAGACTAGCAAAACATGTGTGAGCCAGTGGAGCAATCAAAGCATTTATATGTTCAAATCCATCTAGAATACTCCAGCCAATATCAGCTTGATTTTAATCATGCTAAGCTTAGGTCCTTAAGCTTAGTCAGACCACAACAGTTGAACAGTGCTGTTCACATGGTCATATGGCTTATTCTGACTATCAGTCGTGGAATAATATTCAGCCATTGGTATGCATGTTGTACAAAAGCTGTTTCTGAAATAGATTGCATTGCATGTTGCAAGAGGTCGTGTTTACTTGGTTATACTGTTACATACTTGTTTGTTTGTTTGTTTATTTTTTTGACTGAAGTTGTTTATTTATCCTGACAGAGAGAGAGAGCGTGGGCAACTGCTTCATAGAAACAAACACACAAAAGTCACTTTTAATTACTTTTTTCACTGTACGCCAGTAAGATCACGCACTCACTGCCGCTGCATAACCTTGACAGGCGCAGGTCAGTGTCGGGCTATCCTGAGCCAGTAATGCTATTTTGGTCTTATAGCAGAAGAGATAATACCCTGTAATCTAGCCACGGCCGTGCCTGTGCTACCGTCTCAGCTGACTGCGGATGGGTATACATCTCTCTGGATGGCTGGATGTGTTTATCTGTGTTTATGTAACACTGTGAACTCTCTCACCTGTCAATCAGGTGTGCAAGAGAAGCCCCTCACATGTAAGTGAAGAGGATTATAGCCCGGTACATCCATGACCACTTACATGTTAAAGGATTGAGAGATTACTCTCCTCTCATGTTTTATTTTATTACTATAATCATTTGGTCTTGGCCTCTCTGTAGTTTACCTCATTTAAGTTATGTTGCATGTAGAGAATTGTGGTTCATCTGACCTCATATATCCCTTTCCTTCAGTGTCCACTTGTTAAGTGGGATTGAAAATACTGTATCCCCTGTGATGAGGCTTGATCCAGACTTACTAAAGAAATGCCGTTGCAAAGATATGCAGGATAAGCTACAAAAAAAGTACCCTAGAATAAATTTCACAAAGACCTTTAGCTTGAAAAAAAACTATTGCTAATAGGAGGCAAACGGGAAAATAAATATCATGGTGGTCTCCGGAGATGGCACATTCACTTGATGATTAATAGGAACATTTTAATTAAAAACAAAATCCAGATTCAGACACGATTACAGAAAAAAAGTGGGGGAAAGTAGAAATCAAACAGAAATATCAAAAACAGTAAAAGGAAAGCAAGGTAGAAACCAAAAATCATATACTGACAGTAAACAAACTCACACACAGAATGGTGAATGGACATTTGTGGGTCAAGATGGTGGACTTAAATAGAGAGGAACAAAGGTGCAGGGAATAATGAAATCAAAACACAAGAACACCCAGAGCATGAGTGTGTCCTCACTGGCACAGGGTGAGGCACTGGAAATATTAATGATAATTGAATGAAAAAAATCAACTGGCATCCACGTCACATCACAAAGATCACTGCCTGCGATATCCTGGATTTTTCCTTCCTCCATGGGAAGGACAGCCTGGTGGGGTTAGTGCTCCAGGAGTTGGACCTAGGAGTAGGGGCCCTGTGACGTCCAGTGATGCTGTTCAACCTCTTCACCGCTATTAAAAGACTGTTAGTACTCATCGCAAAGTGGTGCTTCTTGTGGTCTACTGAGCAGTTTGTCATATCATTATTTTTGACTTTATCCCTGCCTTTTTGAATTACATACTTTGCCTAGCTTCTTTGATCATGTTGGCCCTACTTTGACCTGGAATGCATTGTATTACAAAACTGCCTTGTCTTTGTCACTTCAGCACTTATGCCTTTGAAACCATATTTTGATATTAACATCCACAGTTCTCTCTCTGAAAATCCTTACAGACACTCCTTCTTATTGCGTTCCACTCGGAAACTGTGATGAGAGTTCCTGTTGAGAATAAAATGAGAAGTGCTTGACTGTAATATTAATAAATACCATGTAATCTTTCCTGAAAATATGTGTTTTCTGATTAAATATTTTCACATCTCCTTCTTTAAGTGTTCTCTTTTTTAACACTGGTTTTATTTTATGCTAAGGGGCTTTAATCTTTGCCTAATTCTTTTGTCAAATAGTGGAAAAGCAACTTCTTTCTTTACATCACAAAGAAATATGTTATTGCCTTCAATGAACAGATCACTGAAAAATATGATCAAATATGTGGGTAAACCCTAGAGGAGCAACAGGGTTCCTCCTTATCCAGGCATCCCCAAGTATCCTATCCACACTGCCTTGGCTCTGTCATGTAGCTGCTTCTTGTGGAAATATACTTTTTTTTAGTTAAACCATTTTAAGCTGGTTTAAAACCTGACAGCATGGACAGCAGACCTGCTTAGCACAATCACAAATTTTCACCATCCTACCAACTGGATCGTCACAATTTAGTAAACAACTTTATTAAATGTAGTTTATAACGCTGCAGAAAGTGGACAGAGAGTCGTGGCTTGCATATTGAGTCAGGGCTTGCAAATTTTGCACAGTCACTGTGGACTGAAACAAGAATTAAAATACAAGTTTATCTGTTTCATCACATGGCATGGCTCCAGACAAAATAAAAACATTAGGCACCATTGGCTCCTAAACACAAAATATTTAAGCACCAAATAATTTTTTTGGGAGCCATAATCTCTGTCAAATGTGATATAAAAAAATATATTGTGTTACTAGATATTACTAGACTGACCATAGACCTAGAATGTTACTAGACTGACCACAGACATAGAATGTTACTAGACTAGATCATAGGCCCTGTTTTAAGTCAGGCTAAGCTATCAAAACTGTGCATTCCTGTGTTTGTCAGTCTCCAAACAACGTTTTAGCTAAACATAGGCACTAACTATTAAGATTGTTTGTTAGCTCTTTAGTTAACTTTTCTCAGACTCTGGAGGTTTCCTAAAGAAATCCACCTCAGTTTATAAATGTTTTCAGAAATAATTTCTTAAGCCCATGTGTATACAATAAAATGTTTGTATTTTTTGTCACGGAATCTTGTGGTGTTTTCATTAGAAAACCACGTCTACCTATCATGTAGACGTGTCATGTGAACGGGGAACACAGAATGCGGGGTCTGCCCTATATGTCTATGGGTTTGGGAACCAAAGGAGCCGGATCTTCCTAGTGATCTGATCCAAATGATCCGACTCATTAAAAAGAGCCGAAATTCCCAAAACTAATCACATGATAGTGTAGTAGGAACGGCAGGCTGTGGTTGAGCGGATCTGCACATTATGAGATGTCACTTTTCTTGTACTTTTATTTTAATTTCTTTTGGTTTGAGAGACGATTGCCATTGGCGACTGAAATTAAAAAACTGGTCGCAAAATAAAATATCTAGTCGCATTGGCAACCATTTTAGTCGCTATCTGGAGCCCCGCTTGGACATTTAAAAAGAAGATACCTCAAATTTTACTGTTTTGAAGCTGAATTGTGAAAACTCAAGTACTGAAATATCAGATACTTAAATACCAATTTGTAAATACCAACTGTTAATTAAATACAATCTCAATAAAAATACCAATTGATATTCTTTAATACCAATTAGTATTAAACTAAAAAAAAGTTTTCTAAAATAGATATTAGCATTGTCACGCCCCCAGCCCGTAGGGACTCTTATTTTGACTGGGGGCGTGGCAGCCCAATCTGGTTCTCTGTTTGGGAC
>JBBPCY010000023.1:14069004-14100723 GCA_037974405.1 Brachyalestes nurse | reverse complement strand
TGTGTGTGTGTGTGTGTGTGTGTGTGTGTGTATATATATATATATATATATATATATATATATATATATGTGTGTGTGTGTGTGTGTGTGTGTGTGTGTGTGTGTCTGTGTGTGTCTGTGTATGTGTGTATTTGTGTCTGTGTGTGTGTAGGTGATATCCAGGCTTCAGACAGAAGTAAGACATTGCCATGATTGAGAATGCACCACACATTTTTCTGCAAGTACTAGATCTACAAAACTATATACAACACACATATAGTTTGTCTTTATATCACAGTCTATTGCATAATGGTGATAATCTTTAGTTTGTAAATATAATAAATGTACACATAGTCATTAAGCAACATTTCTTTGTGTCCATCTCAGTCAGAACTTAGGAGTAGAAAATAACATTAACCAATAACATCCAACTGCAACCACACTCGCTCTTTGAAAACCAAAATAATAAATAAATAAAGAGAGAAAAAAAGGAAAAAAAGCAGCAAATGCAAGATTTATTCCCTTTGGACCCATAACACTGCCTCGGCCTTAACACTACACCAGTTACTGGACTTCGGAAAGTATTGCAGAGGGTAATTCCGCCTACATTTCACCTGCATTATTGCCCATATTTTGGCCCTCCAAACACTCCCCAAGTTCCACTTTGTTTTCCACTGGTAATGCGTATATGAACGTGTTTTTTTCTTTTTCTTTTTTTTTAAATTAGTTTCAGTGGTTTCCAGTGTTGTTTGCGTGTAGGTTTTCCACAGTGATGCCAAAAGCTGCTGAATGCTGGACTCAATTTGTCATCTTCTCCAAGTAAAAAATAAATAAATAAATTTCAAAAAGTCACTGTCAGGTTTCACGTTGCATTCCAGTTACAATACAAAAAAAGGAAAACAAAAACTGAAATCAACAGAGAAAAAAGGAAAATCTTCTTCAACATGTTAGTGATATATATGAGAAAGGAAGACTTGCATTTATTCTACTTTTTCTTTTTCACATAGTCAATGCCAAGTATTCTAGCCTGATTTACACATATATATTTGTATAATATACATTCGTAAGTTGAAGGGGAAATGTCTAATATATATTATAATACAAGGGCAGTCTGTACAGGATAATCTATGAGGTTATCTTTTTTAGACTCGGAGAAAAAACAAAAATACTTCAGTCTCTTTTTCCCATTTTCTCCATAAAAATGAAGCAAAAATCATTAAAAAAAAAATAAACAAGGGGAAAAAATGTGATCATAAATTCGATGCAAATCGCATCTTGTCTTGTTCGGTCTCTGTACTGCTCAAGACCGCCGATTCTCTTCTAGATCCCGTCGGATCCCTGTGCTGGACACTAGCGGGCGCAGCACGCACCGGTGGTAAAGCTCCCGACGACATTTGGCGGAAGAGGGCCACCCTCTGGGGGACGGTGGTGCGGATGCCACTTTGCTGGGTGGCTTGGGGAGCCTGGACTTGGGCCTGGGCTTGAGCTGGAGCTGCAGGGGGCTGGATGGAGGCCAGGGACTCGCCGGAGGATGGGTGTGGCCGGACAGCTAGCGAGGTTTCATGGGGCAAAGAGGGCTGGGAAGCTGACAGGTGGCGAATGTCCCGGCTGAGACTTCCAGACTGGAGTGCCTGTGTGCTCTTATGGACTTCACTCCTTTGGGGAGAAGCCTGTTGAGGCTGAGGCTGCTGGGACGGCTGCTGCTGTTGTTGCTGTGTTGCTAAGGGCTGCTGGGGGATGGGCGGCTGCACCAAGGAAAGCTGAGAGGCAGTAGGTGAGCCATACTGGAATGTTCGGCCGGCCAAAGGCGTCTGAACAGGAGGGCTGCAAACAGCCGCCGTGAACGAACAAGGTGACATGATGCCGCTTGGCTGCTGCTGCAAAGGTGTAGGCGGATTTGGAGAAGAAGTGGCCAGATTTCCAGGTGAAATGCCAGAACCAGAAAAAGCAACGCCCTGAGCTATGCGGGCAGCTGGGGTAATGGATGCGGCGGTACTGTAGGTCATAGGAGCGGACTGCTGAAGCTGGCTGTTGGCGATGTTAACGAAAGGCGGCTGAGCAGGAGAGTTAATGATGGAGTTTCCAGACATCGGTGTCGAGTTGGCCCCCGTTACTGATTGCTTCCTGTCCACCATCATCACCATCTCTCGGTCTTGCCGGATGATCTGCTTCAAAAGCTCGTTCTCCTGTGTGTTGAAAACGCCCGCGTTCAAATCCTTCTGGAACTTCTGCAGTAAGAGCGAGTTCTTCTTCCCTGGAAAGGAGTGAATCCCAAAAAAAAAGAATAAAACTTCAGCTGGTGTCACATTAAACACCATCAAAAGGCTTCTGAAACATCACAGATTATGAAGTAGTGGGAAGACAATGTAAACAGAATGGAGACATAAAGACAATGTGAAAGTAATGCTAGTAGCTAAAGCAGGACCTACAAATACACATCACACTTTTGAAAGATACTACACAATGTCACAATGAAAGTGAATCACGTGTAGGACTTGTCTATGAAGGACTTAGAACAAGCACATTATAAAAAACACACCCACAACATGTATCTACAAACTGAGCCAACACCTACAACTACAGGATAATGCTAAACTGATTACACATTTTCAGTCATTTGATATTTTTTTGCCCTGCAAAAGGAGTCATTAAGCAAATATTTTAGTCTTAAAATTTTCTAACTCTTTTTTTAAGAAAGGAAAAACAATCAGTGTCCAAACGACAAAATAAAATTTCTTTATCCAAGTCAGAGGCTGTAGTGGGGTATATTGTGATCTGATTCTGTTTGCTGCAGTTGGGACAAACCACTGGGGAAATCAATTTGGTGACAAGCATCGATCAGCTAATTCTTGTAAGGAGACGCAGAGGGTGCGATTGCTGTTGTGCAGTTATTTGACAGCCTTACAAAATGTGTGATTAGATTGCAGTGTAATACACTGCCATACTTCTGATTTAATTGGAGGGCCTCTATGAGCTGTTATCTTGGAAACTGAATGGCTGAATGCCATCTTACTTGCTTCATTAACAAATTTAACTCTGGGTAAGTGTCAGAATGAATCTTTAGGGTTTTTATTCATGTAGTGAGTATTTATGTCCTTTTGAGAGTAAGGAAAGTGTGGATCCACACACAGAATGTTGAATTGATGTCCCAGGTATACTTGAGCCTAGTCTTGGACTACACTGCATTCTAAAAGAAGAACTTCCAATAAATATTAAGAAAGTTCTGTTCAGGCCTGGAAAACTGATCAAATTTGACTCCAACTCCAATACTGGAGATCTACTGCCCAGCTGAGTTTAGCCCAAACACAATAGACTCTCAAAAATAAATGTGCCATGAAGAGCTTTTTTGAGTGGCACCATAGAAGAACCACTTTTGCTTCCCTAAAGAACCATTTTTATGCAAGATGTGAGAGACAGGTTAGATAACCTTTTCACAATGACTATGTTCTTTACAATTTTTTTGGGTTCTATCTAAAACCATGATATTGCATTATGTAGAGCAGGGGAGAGCATTTTTTTCTAAAAGTGTTTCTCTTGAAGGTTTTTTAAGAGAACCAAAAGTTGTTCCTCTGTAGACTAATGCAAATAATCATTTTTGACACCTTTAATTTTAAGAGTGAAATATTCATGTTATCCTAAAGGCCTTGGTTAGCTGGATCAGGTGTGTTGGGACTTTTTTAACTATCCAGTAAATCTCCAGAGCTGAATAACTGACTACTGTCATAATCAACAGCACACAAAAATGGTACACTATACATTATTTAGTATACACTCATTGCTAAAGAAAGTAGGATAATGTAGTATGTTGTCTTGGACACAGATGGGCTATAGATGGGCATTCCTGATATATTGCTAATTGACTAACCTTTTTTGACAACAAACTGGCCATATATTTATTTTCTGATTGTTTCTATGGGCTTAAGAAAGCATGGAGAAATGGAAGAAGCTTCAAAGCCCACAAAAACTGCTTGAGTGAAAGGTATCAGTCAGAGACAGTGTTGTCGCCCCATAATTGTAACAACTGTGCCATTTACCCACTGGGACCCGCTCTATTTATTGAGAAATTATCTCTTATTTGGGCTGTGAAACATTTGTTTGCACCAGCAGAACAGAATTCCTTAGTCAGTAAAAATAAAAGAGTTACATTTTGGGGCACCGAAGGCAGGAAGAAATTACCTATCAATCTCCAACCGCCAGCCTAGAGAGAGAACAGGAAAGGTGCTTCTCTCCTTTCTTTGTTGTTTATGGCTCTGTGCTCTGCAGTCTTTACTATTCAGCTCAGCAGGATGTTAAATATGCAGAAAAGGGCTTTACTGCTGCACTGCAAATATATCCAGCAAAGACATCCTGGCTATCTTAAATGTAGACAATACATCTAATCACTTCTCCACACAGTATATTTTTAAGATCAGTATAAGATTATCCATTGTAAGATTATTTTGCTTAATATAAATTTCAAATTTTAGATTTGTCAGTGCAGTAAGATTTTTTTTACTTAACACACAAATGAGAAACATACTGCCCGCATTTAAGAGGTTTGACGATATTATTTTTTATGTTCTGAAAGGGAGTTTATTTAGTTTCTGTATTATTATCTCTTTTCAAAATTACCAAAAACACAGCCGCAAAACGGTTGGATTTTGTTTTTGTAAAGATAAGTGAACATATTGAAAATGTCTACAATGTAGTTGCAAATGCTATCCCTGTCCAAAACCTGCAGAAGTTTTCAGAATCTCATAATAAAATGTAAATTTACATCTCTCAAAGCTATTAATATCCTGTTTCAAAAATTGCAATTATAATTGTAAATGTTATCAGAACGTACAAATGACAAAAAATCTGTTTCTAAAGTTATCAATATTGTGTAACCCTGAAATAGCATCCTGCATTATGTCAGCTGTTTGTCTGAAAAGAAGCAGAGGGACGTAAGCTGTGTCAATAGAGAAAGTGCCTCAGGCGCCAAACAGCAGCAGGCTGACAGAAACGTTTATCCAGCGGGACACAAATTACCGTGAACAGCTTCTCAAGGAGGACATGACCGTCCCTGGGGACACAAGGAGTTCTTGGAAGCCAGACGTGTCCTTGCATACCCAAACACGCACAAACACACACACGCTCCTTGTTGAGTCTTTGTATTGATCAGCGTGGTGCAATGAACACGGCTGGCTGAACTTTGTTAGGTGGCAGTCAGGGCTGATATCCACTCTGGCAGGTGAGAGAATGGCAATTGATTACACCCTGACTTTTTTCACTACAGCGTTTTACTCGTTCATTCCGGACTGGCAACAGCCATGATGTGTGATTTATTACTGTTATGCAGCAGGGTGGACTGGGTCAAAATATTGACAACATCTAGGTACTTCTCCAAAACACACGTGCTACTTACTATTGCTACAAGAATGTCCACAGTATTGTGCATAAACTTACATGATGTTTAAAAAAATGTTTGGAGGGATGTGCTCTGTGGATAAGGAAACATGTTATTGAGGTGGTTAGTGTATTCAGGGAACATGAGGCGTTTAGAGAGCGTGTGTAAAAGCTGGGACTTCCAACTGTACATTCTGTTAATGTACTATATCTGGTTTTATAAACCACTTTTAGCTTTATGATGAATGAGCTGTTCAGGACAGTAACATCCATAAGTATCATGTCTAGCTTCCATCAAATCAAGACAGACTGGGTAAAAATAAATCAAATACACAGACATACTGAAACACTGGGCATTCACAACATGGCTGTAGAACCCACAGTGATCCAAGAACAAATTCAAATCTTTAGATTAGGACAGAGGTGCCCATTCCTGGTCCTGGGGATCCACCACTCTGCAGAGTTCTACTCCAAAACTAACACAACTGGTTTAGAAAGTGAAGGCGTTCAGGGGCATTACATTTAGCATTACATTACATAACAATCATATGAGGGACGTTTTTATCCCAAGCGACATCCAGTTTGAGGAACCGGTCAAGGGGCTAATCTGAATATTAGTGCCAGGTGTGTTGGATCTGAACTATCCAGGGTGGTGTGTCGCCAGGATGAGTATTGAGAACCCCTGGATTAGGACATAATTTTAATGTCCATTGGAACACTGACACAATACTCTTCAACAAAAACAAATGTTGGGGTGGTTCTCAAATGTTGTATCCTACTCCTGTAATTCTAGAATGTTACACCCCTGCCCAGGATCTCATTGTTCTAGAAGAAGAGCCTCCTCCATTCACACTGCTCTAAAATGCTATCTCCTGTTCATGCTGTTCCCTCCCACTCATACCAGTTCATTTGGTCTATCAGTTTATTTCGAGCTGATAAGGCTAAGCGGCAACTTCAGAATGCTGGTGTTTGTTGGGGAAAGTTGAGTCAGTGTGCCATGACCTTAAGAGAAAGACGAAGATTAACAGAAAGAGAACAGTACACATAGCCTTTTAGTTATATTTTTAGAAGCTTTCTTTGCATAAAGTGGAAAATCATCCCATGATATTCCATTACAACAGACCATTTACGCCATATTCCTTAATGCTTTCATTGTTCTCTCCTTCATATTCTCCTAGGGCTCATTGGGGGCATTTGGTTTTATGGCTCTATGCCTGCCTTATTCTTCTTATGACTCAATAGTAGAATTGTCTGCCTTCCCTTAATAAATTAATGTACAGGACACAGTGAGGCGTGGTGTGGCGCATCATTGAGCTAAAGCATCTAGCCAGGTGGCTGCCACTTCGCTCTTCCAGGCTCTATAAATAGACCTCGGAAGGAGGCAAAATATAGCATAGGCTGAGTCTTGTGGTCAGCCTTTTATTGTTCAGCAATGCAACAGTAAGTTGCCTGTTTATCAGGTAGACCTACCTTGTACCTACACTCACACACAATGGCCATTTTATCAGAAACACCTGCCACATACCAGGGCAATAAAAACACTATTAACTATTGATGCTCTGTCAATGTCACTGCTATGATAAGAGTAGTCTTCCACCCAAATAATATCTGGTCACTGGTGATATTTTGGTAGTATCTTTATGTTCATGGATAGGGTAGAGGGCAGCTCATAAATTGTGAGGCAAAAGATAAAGGTACAGTCAGTAATTATAAACCTATATAGTAGAAGCTTCTGATAAAATGACCAACGAGGTGTAATATATTGGCAACCCAGTGTATTCCTGATGTTGGTTTGTTTTTAGTATCTTCACATTAAAGTCAAAGGCAACATACAGTAAGAGTCCCAAAAACTACGATAAACCAGATTTAGTCCTCCATTTGGCATACCTACAGTATGATACAATATTATCCTTATGCCAGCTGAATATAGCAGAAACTATTTCTGTTTAAAGCCTTTAAGCATTCATTGACAAAAGGTTGATAAAATAGTAAGCATGCATTGACAATGTACAGGTTCTGTGCTCCCCATAAGTAAGTGTACAGAGACGTTAAATGTGTCGTTTTTACTGCATAATCATTTGGATTGATGGCGTAAAATGGATGAATATGAGGTAATGAATAACTCTAGGGTGATTTCCCTGCTTAAACACATCTTACTGGATTTGAAAAGAAATATAGGTCAACTGTGCTGGACACTGACCTTACAGAACTAAATAATAATACAAGATTTGTATTCATATTTTGGCTCATATTCATCTTTTCATTTTAAATTAAAGAGCTCTTTACTGTCCCAAAACTTATGGAAAGCACAATATACAAACCATGACCAAAAATGAAAAGGATCAAATACACAATTATTTGCACTCTTTACTGGCATGCATCTTCCTACACTGAAAAAAGTGAAATGTTGAATTTACTCAATTCAAATGTGCAAATCACTTCCACATGAATGAAACATAGTACATCACAATAATTGCAGAAACGTGGATAACAATATTGTGTTGTGCTATGTTTTATTCATGAGAAAATCTATGTACACATTTGAATGAAGCAAACTCGTCACTTTTTCTCACTGTAGATTCATTAACAATAGAAAAAAGTGCACTGCCTTCTCACTCTAAGACTCATCTCAATGGCTGCTTTTCAGCAGCTTGCCCATGGTACCTTTAGCCTGTGGAGCTTTACAGATGTGGGGGAAAAAGCTGGGATTGTAACGAGGAATTTACCTGCTGCCTATTCGTCGGCCAGGACACTCTTGAAAACGAGATGAGCTCATCTCAAGAGGAACTCCTGGTTGAATAATTTTTAGATAAAGATAGATACATAAATTGTGAAACATGTCATTCTGGTCAATGCATGACAACTTTTGGCTTTTGTCAAATTCTTTTGCTTAGGACGAAACAAGCATTCGCAGTCCAAAAGAACAGTACGAGCACCGATCATGACACGGTCTGTATTTCTCCCTCGTATGAGACAAAACCCCTCTATTTTATTACACTCATCCAAATCACTTCTGTTAGAGGAAGTGTTTTGCAAGAGCTGGTGATTTTTTGTCTTTTTAGATCTGTTTTTAGAGTTTCTGAATTGAACATCAAGGTTTTTTTCTAAAAAGCAAATGTGTATCTTGAGTTTATACTGGGCACATCTTAGCTGATGTTAAACGGTGGCCATGACATTATCACAGATAAATGTCAGTGACCAAAACATTGGAAATTCATCTGCAACCTGTCAGACTACACCTTGTCATGGATTAGCTTGATATGATTGTCTTAATCTCACCCCGTGCTGATCAGTTATTGATTACTTGTGACTTGGATGTCACAGTGGTGCAAAACAAGTCAATATTAACATGCCTGAATCTGGTAAACAAACATACAAAATGAAAATAATGGACAAAAAAAAAAAAAAAAAACACAAAAGAAAGCATAAGGCTAAAAAGTATTCATTTGGAAATTAAAGGTTATAGCAGTCGTTTCAGTTCATTGGGAAAACAGATTTTAGCACAACCTTCAAAATAACCATCTGGAGAACTTAATGGGGTAAGGAGTTGCTTATACTCAAGCAGTTTTGCATGCATTTATGCCATTGTAAAGTATGTGAATGTCACATGCTATGTTAGTAACATTCACATTCTGCTCATATGCTTAGAAGAAGAAAATTATATACTTCGCATTGACTGGTCACAGTGAACTGGCTTAACGTCAGCATTTGTCTTATTAGCTGTAAAATCAAAAAGTATTGTGTTATATGTTACATTAACAGTGTTATGAATACAGTCTCTGTGCTGGGGTGAACAAACTTCGTGTTATAGGGGGCAGGAAATAAAAACAGTATACAAAGGTGGTTCGATTTCAAATTAGGTTCTGAAAGTGTATTTATACTATATTATACTATATTATATTATATATAATACTATACTATGTTTTATTAACAATCTAGCAATGAATATATGGTATAAAATGATTTTTCTCGTGTTGTCTGAAGCAGTGTGATTTGGTGTGATTTCTAGTGAACCTAACTAAATGTCATCATAGGTCTCTAGCACTGTTCTACTGAAATGCGGGAAAAAAATTAGTTTTAATTAAATGGAACGATATTTTTTATAATAGTATAAATACATAGGAACTTTGTGTCTAATGAAAGAGGCATAAATTCATGCAATAATGCAATGTATCTCTGATCCACAATGATGCAGAGTAATTGGTAATTTTATTTCTTCAACATAAATGTAAATGTAAAATGCAGGAGCAAATGCTGACCTGAAAAAATGTTGCTTAAACGTACTAAATGATGGTCATCAAGCTGATGCAACATAAAGTAATGTAATAAAGCCACTGGTGTTCTGTAGTTTTTGAAACTAGGGATTTTACGGTGTAAATGCCCATATTTGAATTCAGTGCAATTCAAATTCTTAACACACACACACACACATATATATGTATATACACTGCATGCAAACAAAATTTTAACTGGAATGAGTACAACAGACAATGCTTAGGAAATGATACATATAGTAAAAACATTATGTATCTCATGTATCACAAATTATTCTCAAAGAAATACATGTATATACATGTATATAAATATCAAGATATGGCTGACTGGTACACCAGTCAGTGGCAGCTGGTGAGGGCAGTTGAAGTATCAGTCTCACAATTTATTATAGTTTCTAGTTTAGGTATATAAATATTACCTCTTCTAATTAGTGAATTCAGCTATTTTGATGTGCCCATTTCATAGGTGTTTAGTTGCACATGCACAGCTTATATAATAACCGCAAAAAGCATTGCCAGTATAATGGGACAATCTGGAGCAGCTGAAATAAGGTTTCAATGCTCAACTGTATCATTGGCTACAGCAGTAAACAACTCCCCAACATTGGGCTGTGGAGGAGTAAAACTGTTTCCTCTCGAGTAATAGAGCTTCATTTAGTACTTTTGGGATACGTTAGAGTAGCAAATTTGATCCAGAACTAATCATCCGGTACTTGATCACAATACTGCTCTTGTCTAAAATCTTCCCAGAAAAGCAGAGGCTGTTATTGCAGTGCAAACTCCATCCTAATAGCCTTGATTTCAGAACATTTACTTCATGTATATTTGTAGAAGCTGGAAAAATTATTGAGAAAGTACAGTGTTTCTAGAGAAATAGGCCATTCCTACTGTTTCTTATAGTACTTGCCTCTTATAGTACTTGCCTATACAGTGCAGTTATTCCCTGAAATGTTCTATTTATATGAAAATCTGCAACTGTGGCATGCACTCTTTACACACATCATGGTTTAGTGCCATGATGACAGAGCTCCTGTATGCTTCATACACTAGATCACAGGTATCAAATACAAATACCATATAACATGTAACTCATGTAATCAACTGCAATAGCAATTCTTCTGTCACCACTAAAATTTACAATAATAACAGAATTTGAATGGCTTTCTTGTATGCAGTGCTCTATTTGGTTCGTAGTGGCCTAAGCTGATTTTATACAACTGTCTGCAATGTCTGCTGGGGAAAACAAATCTAGTAGTCAAATGTAAACATATATTTTATGTTTACATATAATTTAAGCAACAACTGTGAAAAAAAAGATGTGACGTGGGGAACAGTAGTTTGAGACACATCAAAACTTGATTTGTTAATTTGATGTTCTACTAGGTAATGTCATAAGCTTCACTCACTTCAAATTACACACTTTTCACATTAGCAATGGCACCGAGGCAAGGAATTTTAATTTCCATTGCTAAACTGTACTAAATCTACTTCTTCCTATTAGGAAGGTGTTGTCTCAGAGCCCATATACACCAGCTGCCACTGCTACATGTACCACGTTTTCATGAGACAATTCATTATGCTGTAATTTAATTTGAAGGCAAAAAGTGTTCTTTATATTTAAAAAAAACAACAAAAAAAACAACTTTAAGCATTCTTGCCACTGACAGTATCATTAACTTTAGTAGCAAGAAATCAAACATATAAAAGTTTTTTTAATGTAATAAAATATAAATTTTAAAACCCAACAAGAAACAAACTTCACAAAAATAGATAATCTTACATAATGTAAATGTTAAATTCAACATTGTGTAAAACTATGAACATAAATAAATGAATTGGACAAAAACAAACAAACAAACAAACAAACAAACAAAAACATCAGTAAAAATGTTTCTAATTTATCTTTATACCATTTTATAGTTACTTCACCTGCTGGAGAAAGGTCTTAAAAAGTTAACAAGGAAAGGCATTGACATAAAGTAAGCAAATTTATTAATATCCCAAGAGCTAGCCTAAACGTAAAGTTTACTGTTAGGATGTACAGGGGCCTTTTACTTCATATTGTTAGTGTTTCAATGAGGTCCCCGTTTTAGGGGGCATTGTAAGCTGTAAGCTGAGCGTAAATTATGGCTGAAGTGAGAGAGGGCGGGGTGTGCTCATACCCAGGTGCACAGAGTTTAGGAGGGATAAGGGGAGGTTAGGGGTCAGGGGGGTTGAGGCTCATGCAGGTGAGAATTTGCCTCAGTCCGCTTGCTGAGTGTCTAGTCAGGTTGGACTAGACAAAAACCAGCATAACAACCGGACCATGACAGGAACAGCCACATGCACTGCCTCCCACAGACAGGCTGTTAATCTGCAGTTGCTGTACATACACTGTATGGTACTTTGGTGTTGGTTAACGTCTTTAATCTGTATGAGACATTAAGGAAATAAACAGGAAGAAATAGAGAGGCATCGTAGCATACACAGGTAGCATGCAGTATAATGGCAGACAAGTGTGATGAAGGAATACAGACACACACACACACGCACACACACACACACACACACACACACACACGCACGCACGCGCACAGGACAAACACATGGCACAGGCCGGCCCGGTTGAAATATAAGAGAGAGGGTTAAAGTTGTGTTAAGTCTTACCGATTCGATCCAGGCGGTCAATAGCCACAGTCTCAAAAGCGCGGCGCATCATGGGGTATTCCTCCAGCACTTCGTTGAAGTGGTCAACAGACAGGGAGAAGAGGCGGCAGTACGTGTCAGCACGCACACTGGCCGTGCGTCGTCCTTTCGTTAGGAGACAGATTTCTGTGGGAAACAAAAAGTGGAAAGGGAACCGGTCAATTGACCAAGTTCACAGAGCTGATTTCCCCCCTTTTCTCAAATATAACTGATCATAACTGTCTGTTGTGGGACAGGATGGACATGTAATTCTCAATGCATCCCAATAAGGAAGCATAAACAATGATGTGTTATGGACAAGCACACATTTCTCTAGCTTTTTGAGCTGCGCTCCACCTGAAGATCTGAAGAGGAATGTCATTTCCTCTTCATTATGGCACTTAAAGTGACAGCACATTATTTTATGGTTAAAGAAGTTGGATTCAACCCAACAGATCTTCAGTTGCTGTTTTTATTATAAAACAATCTTAATAAATACAAATAAATACCAAACAAAAACATTCTTATTATAAACATGTTTTGAAACATATTATAAACATTTGAATGAGTATGTTTAAACATGAAAAGCACTTATCACATTACCCAAATTACACTGTAAAGACTCAACCACACTGTTGTACATCTTTTTTTGTAGTTCTACTGCAAAACTAAAGAAACAACCTTCAGACACTAAACATATCTATTCTTACTGGCTACAGTTTGAGTAGAGAAAAAAAATATTTTTGGCTGAACTCTTGCTTGACACAGAAAATGTGATGAACACCTGAAATCAAAGTCCCTTCTGAAATCCATTATTATCATCAGGCAAATGAATACACAAATGAAACCATGTGGACTACTCAACTACTCAAGCACTAGTGTGCATCACTCTGAATAATGGGTGCCTGATAGATGCTGTATAAGTAACTGTAAATGCAAACCAAAAACAGACAATGCACTGAAGATAAAGACTAATTATCACAGCACAGCAAATTAACCAAAGTGCATAACCTTGCATATAAGCTAGATTAGCACTGAAATGGTGCATTGGTGTGTGGAGCGGTGAGAGATGTAAATAAAAAACCTCAGTATCAGAAATCGCAGTGTCATTTATCATGCTGTCCAAAAGTTAATGACCCAAAGGCACTGTTGTTGGTTTACCGGCTGCTGTAGTGTAGAGCGACCACACAATGTAATGGGTTCTTTAAAAACAGCTACATGTTTTTTTCTGTTGGTTTCCAAAGGCTTTACTATTTCATTCACTAGTTTGAAACCACTGAGACAGAAAAAGCTGATATATCCCTACGTCACTGTAGGCTTGAGCCAAATAACTTCAGGAATTCCATGGGTGACAGGATAACTGCAGATTTAGTCCTTTACAGTTTATATTTAGTTATCATTGTTTTGTCATAATTTTTTAAATATAATGATGAGCAGCATACTAATGTTCCACTCAGACAGAAGCATGGCTCTTACCTGTGGAGGGGGCTGGTCTATATACATCAACCCTGACTGCTGTTTGAATGCTGCACTGGTCACAAGTTACTGCAGTGGAGTTTGTGACTGTTGGGTGTAGACCATTTTATATACCGCAGGTGAACATTCCACCCATTGTTAATGCTAACAATGTGCTTGCCGAACTTTATCGTTGCTGATCCCCGTCCCCACTTAAGCTAAGTGCACACTTGCTTAGAAAATTCATGTTAACTTCCAGGATTCTGGCAACACATTTGGCAGGGCAACCAGGTCATCACTAACTACAGGTCATCTCCACCTGTTCATTTTGAGGCACACATAATTACAGCTACTGCCCACAATGGAGCCCTGCAGTTTGCATTTCATCCCAACCATTCAATGGATGATGCCATCACCACCACCCTTTACCTGGCCCTGATCCATCTAGACAAAAAGGACATTTATGTTAGCATGCTGTTCATAGACTTCAGTTCAGCATTCAACATCATCATTCCTCAGCATTTGATAAGAATGTTTGATAAGACTGCTGGGCCTGAACACCTTCCTCTGCAACTGGATCCTGGACTTCCTGACTGGGACACCATCGTTGGTGCTGTGCTGCATTGAATTGCAAGACTGTACAGAGGATATTAAGGACAGCTGAGAAGATATCTCTCCTCTGTTGCAGACATTTACACCATAGGTTGCGTCCACAAAGCCACCAGCATTGTGGAAGACCCCACACGCCCCTCTCACACCCTCTTTTCCCTCCTTCCATCTGTAAGAACATTACATAGCATCAGGGCCTTCACCACCATGATGGGGAACAGTGTCTTGCCCCAGGCCATCAGACTCATAAATCAACTGAATAACACACTATACCTTATACACACACACACACACACACACACACACACACACACACACACACACTCACACACACACTCTGACCTCAACGGCTTCCTTTCTCCCAATCTGTTCCACCATGAACAAAGAAAACTCCTCCATTGCCACCATGAATCACCTGTATTTATTTATATACTGAACATTTTTTCAAATCCGCTTGCTGGCAATTGGTATTTTTGCACATTTATTTATTGTTGTCTACCTCAGTCTTGTCATTGCTTTTTCCAGACTTCCAGTGAATGTGCTACCAGAATACAGTATGTCATAATAGTGTGGTCACTCACAATAATGCTATCACTGCTCCTGTCATCTGCACTGTATGTTGTCTTGTCCTGTAAATTATTGCACTGTTGCTCTTGTGGTTTTCCTTTTTTTGTTGCACCATGGAATGTTGTTTCATTTCACTGTGTACAGTATATATGGTTATAACACTTGACTTGATGGAATTACATACTTAATTACATTAAACAGATGCGAAACAAGATGCACACTGGTCATTTAAGTTTTAGTAAATATCTCTTCCTTATGTGTGTATTCATAAATAAATAACTATGGTTTCTAAGTGTTAATGTATATAAAAGCTCATTTTTGCTGTCCAAAAAATATTCAACAAAAACCAGTCCAAAGTAAATTAATGGCAGTTTACTTCTTTATTTCTCAAAACCGTTGTTTCCTTAATTTTGCAGTCAGTATCCTATACCATTCCTTATATGCTGCCTGTCTTAGCCACGAGCCACTGTCTTAACCCAAACCAGTGAAAGCTGCACTGTAGCCTTTTATAGACCGAATGCCTTCCTGTGCCAAACATGAAAAATGAGCTGAAATGAAATTCATGTCACATCAGTTGTATCATGTCAATCAAACAATAAATGGCTACAATAACAGTAGCCCGGGGCTGGGAATATGATCAATATTAACAACTCTGTAATGTATAAGTAGAATTAATGCTATATTATGATTTCAACAAAATTTAAATGATTTAAACAAGGTTTGTGTTACCAGAAACACAAGCACACTCTGCGAAGGGAGAGGAAGGTTGCAGAGGAAAATCACCAGGAGTGTTAAATGCCCTAAACTGTTCGTTATAAAAATGTTCGGACACTGTGCATTGCATGTGTGTTTTAACATTTAATGTCATATTAACATTAAACATTTAACACGGTCAACAATGTGATTTTCACTATGAAGAAATGACCATATAGTTTATTGTGTATGTTTATTCTTCTCCAGGTTATAATGAAAAACATGCTCAAAGACGACTCAGGACTGCAATCTTGTGATAATATCTCTCAATACTAGGCTTCTATCCACATTAGTTTTAAGAAATTTTTTTTTAATACTTCTTTTAAATTCAGAGTCTATTGTCCATCCCTGAGGTCTAATGTTGAGATCCAGAGGTCCAAGTCTTGCTTCCATTACTGACTCTCAGACCAGTTTTGGTGTCTAGTGAAAATGGCCTTTTCTGGTGCTTGGGGACTAACACTGGGGCAATTTTAAGAAGTGCTTCTGTACGCGTGGCTAGTCAGGAGGCTCAAAACAATAGTGTGAGCACGCCACCCTCCTAGGAACACTGCATGTGTTTGTGTGTATTTTTTTGTAGGAAAACCACAGAAGATATACACAAAACCCACAGAGGCAAAAAAAAATGATCCAGCCTTTTTTCTAAAGTTACATTTCCATTTTCAGGAGTAAAAAGAATAAAACTCTGATGAACAAGGCATAGATTAACAAGCTAACAAATTATGCGTATAATGCTTTTTCTCAATATACACAAATAAAAACAACATTAATACAGTAAATAGTGATTTTATGTATGTCAATAAGTTAACCATATCCAGTCCTTGCAGAAGCCCAGTTTTATTTACATTTACCATCATACACTTGGTTTGGCTCAATCAATACTTCTTTAGATAAAGACTGTTATTGCTATTGCAATTTCATAAATCCATACAAAGTCTGGAGGCATCGAGGAGAAATCTGGGACCAGACCTGAGAGACATTTACTGCTGAGATAAGTGACGTTTGCACAGCAGTGTCATATTATTATTAATTTAACTTAATTTAATTATTAATTTTAGGTGTTGACTAAACACTGCTGGTCTTAGCGTGCATGTTTATTGTTCCCCAGACCAGTGGCTCAGCAACTCAGCGACTGTTAGTACGGCCTTATAACTATATACGGCCCAGACAAGAGGTGGAATCATTTCTCACATTGTTTGGCTTGTCTGAAAACATTGCCCTTGACTTTCCTTTCTGTGTGTACATACACATGCATGTGTATGTGTGTGTGTGTGTGTGTGCGTGCGTCTGTGTGTGTATGGGGGGGTGGCCTTGAGGGCACACTAACCATACTCTCTCCAGCAGAGTGCATTCACTGGTGTCTCCTGGTTACTCCATACAGAATATGTGTGTGTATGGCATGAGGAGCCCTCTCTAATTGTTTCATTAGCCTCAAATCTGACTTGAAGAATATGGAGTAATTAATTCTGCTATTATAATGTTACATATTGCATGATGCCTTGTGATAGGTCAATATTGCAATTATTGACAAATAATCCATTGGGCAGAGAAAGCGAGAGATAAAGTGAGAGAGAGAGAGAGAGAGAGAGAGAGAGATGTGGTGTTAATTGTCTTGTTGACCACATTAATGACCACATTGATGATGTTAGTAGTTTAAAAAGTGGCTGGATTTGTGAGACTTATAGAAAGAATGAGCCTTCACACTATTGGAAAAAACCGAGATAGCGAGATTGCTAACCACTGTTAATGTCACTTGCCGTTAATATTAATGGCCACCTTGTTAAAAAGTTCATATTCTCCCTTTTCTTGGCAGATGAGAGGTGCTGAGAAGCAGCCCTACATCATTATGTTCCCACCTTCATGCTTCTCTGGGGGCATGGCATAATTGGCATCGTGCACACAACCCTTCTTACTCCTAATATGATGAACTGCATTATTGCCAAAGAGTTGTGTTTTTGCTCCTCTGTCCAGCATACTCAATTCGAAAAGTTATTGTGTGCAAATTGCAGAACCACATCTCGGTGCTTATTTTTCAGCAGATGAGGTCTGTGTGGTATGAAGGAATGGAGATGACTGCTAATTGTTCTCAGCATAACTATTATTCCTGCTGCTTTCAGGTCATCCTGCAACTAATTTCAAGTGACTGCTGGCTTCTCTCTTACCTTCCTTATCATTCAACTGAGAGAAATCATACCCTGTGGACTTGTCTGTGGTTGATTAGCTATGGTTCAATGAACTTTCCACTTGTATATTATCATGTATAAGGTCCTTAACAGGGGTCTGTAGCTTTTTTTCATTTTGCATTATTTATATATGCATCATTAATATAAAGAACTTTGGTTCCTTCTGTTCTTTGTTTATACATATATGTATGTATGTGTAAATTTGAGATGGACATATGCACTGGAAGTTTACTAAATAGAGAAAACAAAAGTTCCTGAATACATGTTATACTTGTTACAAGGTTAAAATGAAACACTAAAGGTTCAGGTAGTGATTCAATGCAGTGTTTCGTTATGTTATTTGCATTTTTAGTAGCTCATCATTAGTTACACATTAGTGTAACTGATTCACATATGTGTGTGTGTGTGTGTGTGAGTAAGCCATGTGTTTGTGTAAGGTCAGAGGTCAGTGAGAGTGATGGGCTTGCATATGATGCAATGAGGAGGAAGAGATCACTTCCTGACATGACCAGCTGCTTCAATATGCACACAAACGCATTCAAATGCACGTGATCACAGCTAATGCCACGGGTAAAAATACCAGCAGCAGATGGGCGTTCACTGGAGCAGGTGGCTGGCATCGTAACGTGCTGTGGCAAAGCTGAACACAACCTTTGTGCCATGTAATGGGGAAAATGTTCTTCTGTATCGTTTTAATTTCCATTTCACCCCCATCCGGACTGGCTTACACAGGGGGAAACATGGCAAACAAATAAAGCAAGTTAATTTGTGACATAACCGCCGAATTGCACAGGCCTGTCGTGATTGTACTGCGGTAAAATTGGAGACAGAAATGTTGCTGGAAGAATAATAACCCCTCCCCCGATTATTAACTTCATATTTCTTTCATTCACCTGGTGCTGGCATGAGAAAATGTGCTTACAACAGAATTACTTTATAATGCGAGCCGTCTGTCCTTGGTCTATACTATTACTGCCTTCAGCCTGTCTGGATTTGGACAATAGGCTTCTTTTCTTTATTTCACATGGTAGAAATAAGCAGTGCTTTGGGCCAACTAATAGATATCTTACAAAAGCCAAATCAAGCTGTGTTGAGGAAAAAAATGAACTGGAAGTACAGAAGTCTTGATCAGCCTTCATTTTGATTGTGTATCTTCAAATTAGGTTTAGGTTTTGAGCTGACATTCAGGTTAGAGCTAGGTTTAAAGGTAAATTTAAAGTCTGAGTGGGTATTAGGTCCAGGCTTTAGGGTTAGAGAAAAGTTATAAAGAACTTAAATGAGGAGCAGATCTATGTAGAAGTTCTCTGTGGGGACTGCAGTATATGCTCACAGTGCACTTGAAGTTCGTTTTGCTGAGAATAAAGCTTATTATGCAAACTGTCACCAGGCCCATCCATTAACTAAGATTTGTGAGGCACAGGTATTGGTGTCATTTTCACTAACCACTTTTGTCAAGGCCATTTCATTCTTTTTGTCAATGGCAGAGGAAAATCAGCACAAAGACAGCTGACCCAGGTTGCTCAAACTTTAGTAAACAGAATGGAGCATGTAAATCAGCTGCATGTGTAATATCTCCACTCACTATTGAGCGTCCCTCCTGTGTTCTGCATGGCCAAATGCATATGTATGAGAAAGAGAAGAGCATTTTGCGTTTCATCAAGCACACAACCCCTGAACTACTTGTTTTCGCTTGTGGGACAGCTCATACATAATGTGGACAGAATGTGTCTGATTTGCATCTTAAACTGCTGCAAACAGCTTAGAAGATTGAACCTAAGTTTACCATCCAGTTACCCTATCTTATTTAACATCTTCTTATGTATCCACAATCCCCCTTTTTACTTCATTTAAATCTGGATTCACCAGCACGTGAAACTGCGTCTTGTGTGCCGCTTTGTATCTTTATATAAATGCATGTTATAAAATCATGTTATTAAAGGAAAAAGGTAAGAGCAGCATGTTAAATATGGGAAGAGCATGTCCAGTGCAGTGGACCATAAAAAGGAAAAAAAAAAAAAGGAAAATATGTCCTGAAAGGAAGTGAGGTAGTGTTTTGTGGTTGAAGTGTGTTGATTTGTGACTATTTTGTGAGAATGAGACAGAGATTATAAATGAAATGTATTTCAGTCATCCCCTTGGAGCATCTATTCTTAGCATTCTGGCGTGAAGTTCTTTTTGGAAGCTGCATATCTTGAACTCTCATGGAAACAGGGAATGCATGTGAGGTAAGGGAGACAATAATAAGATGAGGTAAGTGCCTTCTTTTAGATTGGACATATAAGCGAATATTTGCTGCTGTAGAGCTGAGAATGACGTTTCCATTTTAGTTCTGGCTGAGCACCACTGATTCAGCAATTTGGGCGTTGAAGAAAGAAGGGGCGCCCCATCTGACAGACAGATGAACGTTATATAACAGCACAGGACACCTTATTTCCCCTCCAAAACAGTAGGGAACCGCAAGCTGAACCGGCACCTCATGAGTGTGTTTGTGCATGTGTGTGTTATGTCACTGGTCTCACAATACAGAGTTTTCAGTTTTAAAAATCAACACCTTATTTCCCTATCACACTACCAATCATACACGCTTCTGATCTAGCACCGACAATCTGGAAATTCACTTCTGATTGTCTAGATTTGTCTGAAAGGAATTAAAGTTTGGCCAAAAATAGCTTCATGTATGCTTGATCTAAGAAGAAGATGTAAGAGGAATAAGTGATAAAAGTTCAACCGCATTTTTTTTTTATATCTGTTCCTTTACATTAAGCTTCAAAGCAGACAACTGACCTCCAAAGTAGGATCCGTCCGTGAGCTTCATCTCCTTGTTGTGTTTGGTGATGACGCTGGCGACACCGTGTTGGATGAAGTACATCTTCTTTCCAACCGTTCCCTCACGGATGATGTAATCGTTGGGCTGGAACACCTCAAACTTGAGTTTACTCAGCATTCCCGTCACGAAGTTGGGGTCAGCGTTGGCAAACAGAGGCATGGTGGCCACTAGCTTACGGCAGTTGAAGTTAACAATCTCCTGTAAAAAGCACCACCAGCAGAATTAATAATCTTTTATAGAGCTAATATATTTATACTAAAGATGAATAAATACTGTCAAGATTAAAGATTAAACATCAACACTCAACATAAAAGTGTAATAAAAATATTGTGTCCCTTTTGATCATTATGAGTACAACATTAATGCCATTTCTTTGAGATTACTAGGTGCGATGTTAACATTAGCTTCAGGTTATGTTAGCTAACTAGTTAATGCTGGTTAACTGTCATTTCTTCTTGTTAGTGATTTTAGTTACCTATTGTTTCTACCTTGCTATTGTGAGACATGGAGAAAGGCTGTCTGTAATTATCTTTAAGGGTTTTTAGGAATATATTCTTATGAAACTGCTGCTGAACTGCAATCAAACATCTTCCAGCAATTACAGCAGTTGTGACAGCCCTGTGTTTTTTTTTTCATTTGTAATTTATCTTCTGCTACTATCTTCTGCTATCCTTCATTCACCGGACCAACAATCAGATTGGTTGCACTAACATAATGTATGATTTGAGGGACTTACTCTAATACCCAGTGTGTTCATTGTGTTTAAAATCCAAAATGTTCAGGATAATGGATTACGGTATAATAATAATCTGTCTGTTTCCTGGACACAGATTAGGCGTAGTGACCCAGTATGCTCTGCTTTTTGTATGCAAACTGTAACCTTTGCCCAGAATGCACTGTAATCTCATTCAAGGACTAACTGCAGCTAGCACTAATAATAATAATAATAATAATAATAATAACAACATAATCATCATCATCACCACCATCATTATTATTATTAACAAGATTTTATTCTAAGCCATTTTGGTCCATTTCCCATGAAATTCTGACAAGAGATTTAGTCAGTACTGATGTTGAGTACTGATGGTTTTTCATGACGAACTCTACCACAGGAAATGGCAACCTTAGGCTTTTTTTGCAGCTACTCGAGAGTCTCCCATTCTATTGGCACTACTTTTCTATGGAGATTATGCAAGCTGTGTGCACAAAACTGAACACCTATGTCATTATGGGGTGCACCTTCTAGACTCTAAAGTACAACTTGAAGGGGTGTCTGCTGACTTTTGTGCAGACAAATGACTTTCTGTCAAATCTTCTCTCATTCTTTCCCTCTGACACCTCAGCATGCAGTTATGCCCCTCTCTAAACCTGGCTAGGACTTGGAAAGCTTGTGTTTGTTCTGAAAAGAGCACTGAGACCTGATTTCCTCACACACAGTGGTTTTAGCTTGTTAGCTTAGTCAGTTGCGTACCCGGCGCTGTAAGCCATGGGTTCTCACCGCAATCAGAAATCAGCAGGAATAATGAGCTGCCTCCAGCCTCGGACCGCTGGTAGGGCAAAAACGGCTATTTAAGGCAGGTTTGTAATACGACAGGGCTTGTAAAAATAGCACCCTTGACCAGCTGCGAGAAGAGGGGGGGTAAGAGAAAAAAGGGTTGCAGAAATGAACAGAAATGAGGCAGTAAGTCCTGTCTGGCTGTGCTGCATCATCACTTGCACTCATTCTGTCTGCTGTGTTTTGGTGAATGTGTTTGAGATACTGTAATGCTGCATTAACAATATGACAACAGATGGACAACAGTAAAGTGGATGTTTCATCATTTTGTATGAAGAAAAGAGTCTCAATATGCGTTTTCAACAACAGCACTGTAGCACAAATTGCTGAAAAACGGTCAGGCTGGCTCTGACAGAAAGGTGTCAGAACACCCTGTTCATCACAGCTTGCTGCTTGTGGAGCAGCAGAACTGGTCAGAGTGACCGTGCTTTGATGCTTTGAACGTGTGAGCATCAGAACTCTATGGCACAATAGAACAGTCACTTTAACAGGATTGGCTATCAAGCCTTCATGCTGCTATAATTATAGGCAGTATAAGTATCATTATGTTCACATGCCATATTTATTTTTGATACTCAGGTTGTTGCACTTTTTTTTACGCTTTTATTACTTGTTATTATGTATCTTTTTATTGGATTAACTGGGACCGTGCATACGTAATTCCACCTCATGCAAATGTGATGTGAATGACAATAAAGCTTCCTATTAACAGCTTATACTATTAACAGAAGAAGGTGGCCCAGGCTGATGAATCACATTTTCTTTTTAATTTAAATTGCCACGTAACATTCATTTTATTATTGTGCCCCTTACATCGACAACAGCCTAAAATTAGCCTTTTGTTTCATTAACATGATATATATTTACAGTTCCGCAAATGAACTTTAAATAACGGGCAATATGCCCGACTGGTTTACTCAGGTTGAAGAATAGATAAACAACAAACACATTTCTGATTTTCCGGTTTCAATCTTAAAATCAAAAATCCCGAAACTGGTTCCTTCTTTATGCCTCAGAGGAACCATTTTTATTTCTCTAAAGACACTTTTAATTTTTGAAAATGAGACTTGTGGATGTGCAGAACCTTTTTAAAGTTTAAAAATCTGCATATAATGCAAGAAGCCCTCAAAATGGTACATACATTTTGGGAAGGATCCTTTTGGATTTATGAAATACCTAAAATTGGAAAGAGTGCTGTGAATGAAGCTCCTTCTCCTTAAATTAAACATCCTACAAATTTCCATCTCTTTCTTGAATTTTCCCATCACCACTGCATCTTCTCCTTGTCTAAATTCCTTCCATGGTCCAACTTTCTTTGAAAAGCTCTTCATACCCTTATTTACAAATTGGTTCTTTAGGGAACTAAAAGTGCTCACTGCACTTCTCAAAGAACCCTGAATGAAACCCTTTTTAAGTGTGCTGGTAATTAATTTATCTTTCTCAAGCATAGGGCTGCATTTACAGGAATTTGGCACATCAGCTTACCACAACATATCATACTTATTCATTTTCTATGAAAGATATTGGCTCCAACACAACCAGCTACATGGCGCATAAATGACTGGTATCATGAATTTCAAATGTGATGCATCAAAAAACGTGAAGCCAGTCTGAACTTTATGTAATTGAATCTGGGCACTGTGATGCATTTACCCAGTCAGAAGGGAGGTTGTTTGTATGATAAGTGTCCACAGCTAAATGTATGAAATATTTCACTGTGATTCTACCTCTGAAACATTCCAGTGTAGCATGAAAGAACAGCAGCAAAATTCCATTCATTACTTTCAGCTGGATTTCACTGCTGTGGCAGTTAAAAGTAAATATGATCTGATGATCTTCACGGATCTATAGGACACACATTAACTGTTTGCAGTCAGAGATTGGCAGCCTTTAAGTACACACTGCCCTTGCCCTGCTGGAGGCTGTCTTGCTCATCCCTTGACATAATCAAAGAGAAAGAACAAAATTGACTGAATGTGTTCCAATAAACCCTGACTGTCTGAACCCTTGGGAATAGTGTAGCCTTTGATGTGGCTGATGTGGTGTGAATTTCACAGGATAATCCAATACAAGGGTTCAATAACAAGGCTCACTCTGGTCAAGCAGTTGACATTGATGTGTTGACTTGACTGAATTCGATCAGAGGAGATTATGGAAGATACTGAAGTGTTTCTGCAGTCATTGGGTGCCATTCAGAAAGAACAGAATTATTTAATAAAGCAACTATAGTAGCACTCAAAAGTATGGATCCAACCAAATGGGTCTGATCTATAGGCGTGTTTATGCTTAAACGCATGTGACATTTCTGAGACTTTGCAACCCGGTGCTGGTTTAATAGCCCTCTAGTGCTTTTCTATGGAGATTATCCAAGCTGTATGTCTGCAGCTGAACACCTGTGTCACCAATAGGTGCACCTTAAAGGAGCTAAACTCTGATCAGAAAGGCTGTCTGGATAAGTTTGGAATGACAGTGCGTCAGCCTAATTACTATGTGTGGCTTATTAAATGTTAATTAGTGAAGCATGTTGTGTCCATGTGAGCCAATCAGCTGTATGTGGCTGGTTCTAAACAACAAGTACAAAGGCAAAGCTGTTCACTGTGTACGAATACATTTCCAGAACAAAGAGAGAGGTTTCTTATTTCTTCTGACCACTAATTTGGTATCAAAATCAAGCTACCACGATGAGTAGCCATCATGGTGGGAGCATATGGGTATCTCCTGTAGTCTTGTGGAAAAACATGTGGCTCCTCATGAAGCTGCTTAAGAATCCAAGAGCGTGCAAGACTGCATCAATGCAAATTGGGGCTACTCTAAAGAATTCAAAATAGAAGACAGTTTGGACTTGTTTAACATTTAAATAGATTTATATGTGTTATAGTTTTGATCTTGATCTCATCTCTACTATTATTCAAAAGAGTAAAAAGAATTGAACAAATCCTTCTACAGCAGGTGTGTCCAAACTGCTCATTTGCTTCAGTATAAAGAAAGTTCTTTCATGTTCTTCATGTTCAGCCTGCTTTTGTGTCTGCTTTTGAGTAGCCTGCTTTCTGGGTTGTTTTTTTTAACAGTGCACATTTTTGGCATAATATGTAATATAACATGTTTTTTTTTTTAGAATTAATGTAACAAGAGGGTCTCAACCTACTTATTTTTATGGAAACTCATATCATTTAGTAACTTTATATGGCCTTCTACTTTCATATCTTTTAATATCTATGTTACTATAAGTGTGTGTGCAAATTGTGGGAAATATGACAAAAATAAACTTGAATACTAATAGAAGATAATAACGATTGTTTCAATGGTTTGTGAACAACACAGAAACAAAAGTTGTTCGAATTACTGACGATATTCATGAAAAAATAACATCATGACCATTTATCATGAAGGTTTTCAGTTCTACAGCTCACTGAAATGCATTGTAAGTAATTGTAATCGTCAGTTACGAACTTTACTATACTTTCATGCTTCACTCTTTTAGATGCTATATAAATTCTCAGAAGAATACGACTGTATTGGGGTGGTACCTTCAAAAAAGCGCTTAAACAGTCAAATGGTTTGTTGAGTTGCCAGGGCGCATGGCAGAGCCTCCTTTTTCAAAAGTGTTGAAGACATTAATCTAGATCTGTGCTACTGTGTGCTTGTGTGTGTGTGTGTGTGTGTGTGTGTGTGTGTAGTTGTGAGGTGATATGGGGATGCACTTTTTCCCGCACCTCTTTTAAAGGATCATTGAGCTCGTTCAGGATGTTGTCCTCATCGAAGATCTTGCCCTGGTACCGATGCTCATAATAGTCGTGGATCTTCTGGCGCATGTCGGCGGGGAGTTTGTGGAAGGACATGTACTGCTCAACTTGTTTATACTGGGGGAAGAGAGAAGGAGAGAGAAAGAGAGATTAGAAAATTAATATATAAAATAATATGTAAAATAATACATAAATATTCGTTGTTTCTCATGATTGTTGTAAGCATGCTAGAAGATATTACAATCATTCTTTACATTCATTTGGCAGATGCTTTTATCCAAAGCGACTTACATGAAGAGAAAACTCTCAAGTTTCAGCACAGTGTGAGAACCAGAAGAGCGTAAAATCAGCTAAATCTTTATGTAAATTCCTAGTAGTGTAAAAATAGTGTGCATTACAAGAATAGATACTCTCTGAATAGGTATTTTTATCAGGTGAAAATTTCTGTGCAGTTCAAATTTCTGGCAATTTAGTAACTTTGGGAATTTTGCTTGTTTCATAAATAATCCTAAAAGTGTGGTAGAACAGATGAGCAAAGGTTTTTTTATTTTTATTTTAAGCAATAGGTTTTTTTTAAACAATGAAATCAGACATTATGTACATTTGCATAAAAAAATCCATGAAAATATAGTCATGAACAAGCATGTAAAAGTCAATGAATGCAGGTGTTTTTGGTTCTGAATGTGGAGAAAAGCTGATTTGGAGAAGAACAGTTTTAAGAACAGGCCTCGGAGCTGCATCACTCAGTGATTTGTCGGTGGTAATGTATGTTTGCGTAAATGTTGTCATAGAACAAAGGAAAGAGACACACTTGTGTACTGAGATTCTACAGGATACGTAATATGGCATTATGACTCTCAGTGTGGGCAGTGCTAAGTTTTCATTAAAGTTTCTAAATTTCAGAAAAATACAGCTAGACCCGAGTGAATATAAGCTGATAAAACATTCTGTGTTTCTGTTGAACCTTGACATTATTTAACTAATGTTTTGGTTACAGATTCAGATGTTTACAGATGTTGCCTATATGCTGATATGCTTTCACTTGGGATATCATTTCTGTAAATAACAAATAATGATAATAGTGTAAAAATGTCTAAACATTTTATTGACAAGGCTGGTGGTGTTGTTACAACCTTGTTAATGGCAGTAGGGAGGAAGTTAGCTCATGGATCGCTACATATGGTATGTACATTAAATGGACGAAAGCACTGGGACACACCTGTGTTTCAGGGTTTGGGCTAGACAACTTACTTTGAATTTCAATCTTAATGCTTCAGCAGACCAAAATACCTCGGACAATGCCATGCTTCCAACTTTGCAGACAAGGTTTCTACTCCAGGATGACTGTGTCCCAGTGCACAAAACAAGCTCCATAAGTGAAAGTGAACATTCTGTCAGACGTGAACAGCACAAAATTCTTCCTGTGTGTTTAACCCATTCACCAAGTGAAGCAGTGGGCAGTCAGGAACACAGCACCCGGGGAGCAGTGTGTGGGGACGGTACCTTACTCAGGCTACCTCAGTGGTGCCACTAGTAGTCCTGGGATTCGATTGCACGATTGCAAGGGCAACTTCCTAACCACTAAGCCTCCAACTGTGTTTGTGTGTATGTGTGTGCACTTTATATAGAAATGTCAAACAAAAAAAAGGAAAAAATGATATAATGAAGGCAATAAAACACTGAACAAAGAAGGAAACAAACAAAAAACGATGAGTAAACAGAATTTTATTTTATTAAATATATAGTTCAGATTCTTGCATTTATCATTTCCCTCCATCTGTGAATAAATGACATTTTTCTGCCAGTGAACACTTCCAAGCGTAATCCTACACAGCATGTGCTCAATCTCCTTTTCTGTTTGTCCGAAAGTTCTGCAGTTTTTCCAAGAAGGTTGTTTAAAAGCAGAGACAGTGCTGTTCTTGCCAAGAGATTAGTCAGCAGAGGGCTGTTTATGTTAGGCAGCAGGTGTAGATAAGTTTCGGATGAGTGTCTTTCCTCCGACTTCATCATTTGGCCGAAACTTCAGAATGTTAACAGAATTTGGAACTTAAGAATGGATGTTTCTTCATTCGATGGCTGCTTTTTTTAGTAGCACCTTTGAGGAATGACTCACTGTAAAACTTAAACTTCATTGAAATGATTTCCTTATGTCATCTTCTGGCCCTCATTTTGTTTGTGAGGATGTCTGTCGATCATCAAAACTTAGACCATCTGTGTCACTGCTGACTTTTGTATCCAGATCAGGCATTAGTTCAGCCAAAATGACAAATTTAGTTTCTGTGACTATTCCTTTAAAGCAGACGTCCCCAACCACTGGGCCGTGGATCAGTATCAGTCTGTGAGGCATTTGGTACCGGGCTACACAGAAAGACAAAATGAAAATATTTTGTTGCTTATCTGAGTCTGAAAGAGCTTTTTTTAAAAAAAATAAATAAATAAAGTGCTTGTCTCGATCACGTGATGCGGTACATCTAAAATCTAGCCCACAAACTAGCAAAAATGAGTTAAAAACAAATGCACTTCGATTTTAATGTATCTATACCGGTCCGTGAACATATTAGTTTATATGAAACTGGTCTGTGGTGCAAAAAAGATGCTTTAAAGGAAAGTCAGTTTATGTGCAACCTGTTAGTTGACCTGAAGTTAACCTTAGCTCCTTACTGGATCCGGCAAGTCAGGAGGTCACTGAAGTGTATCAGCCAGAAAATTGGTTTTAGTTCAAAATTTGCAGGTGCCAGGACTCTTTCTCTGGACTATCTCTTCTTAAAACATGCCTACAGCTTGGGATTACTCTTGCCAATTCTCATGAAATTTAACAAGCTTATACTTGACATGATTATAACATAGTCCACCAAAATTGGTGTTATTAGAACACGGAGAATACTTATATGAGAGGCGTTAAAGGTTATTCAGCAATTAAAATAAGTAAGTTATTTAATTCAAGGGCCCAACACTGGTCAATTGCTGTGTAATTTTGGTTGTATATACTTGTGGGCATTCTCTTCTGCCTCATGATGTTTCACATCAATTGGCCACTTGGTGGCACTATTGACATTAAACAAAAAATCATGCTCTGTTTATATTGCGGCAAAGATGTTTTTTGTGCAGTGCTCTGAGACTGACAATTCTGGACTAGTCCCTTTATATTCACAATATCACGCCAAGGTTGGTCTAGCCTGTGATGTCTTCAGGTAAATTATTTTCTAACAAAAATGTTGACTTTTTAAAAATTATGGCTTCAGCACGTGAATTGGTTAGTGCAGTAGGATTCTTTTGACCTAAATGGTCTGTCACTTATTATTCAACTCAGCAATCAGCCGTCAAATGCCTGTCTGCCAAACTGAAGGTCCCTGTTTGAACCCCATGTCAAAAGAGGGTTACATTGAGCCTGGTTGTGGCTAAGCAGTAGAATGCTTGTATATGAACTAAAAGGATTTGAATTTAAATCCACATGTAATTATACTTTTAAAGGCTGGCCTTGTGGGCTGTGTTTCACTTGGAAGCTTTTTTGCACAGTCTGGACAAATTTGGTGTCAGTGGAGATCTAAGAGACTCCACTATAATATTCTTCAAAACATTTTGGCATTTCAGCACTGGGTCATCTCCAGATTCAACAGCCATAATAACCTATTATATTATTCAATACAAAGACTCACTTTCACTATTTGTAAGCTTGTATCCTAAAGTTGAAGGCTGTCTTCAAACTGCTTTGCTGAGGGCACTGTCGTGGCTCAGGGTCTATGAGACTGATGTCATACTCAGTATACTCTATTATCCTTTGGAGTATGATAAGGATCAGACACTTGGGACATTAAGACAAGTCAGTTTTCATACACAATCACAGTTTCACAAAGCAAGCCAACATTAATCTAAATCTGTCATCAGACAGTACTAAAACCTAGGAGTATACTGAACTGAGGTACAATACAAAACTATTTTTGTTGAGAAATTTTGCATACCTCTACCTCAGACCTTCTACCGTAAGCTCTCCTGGATCAAGTTCTGTGAGACTGACATAATGTTGCCTGGACAGATTTCTGCTGGTATTTAACAGAAGAAGTGGCCAGTCACCACTAAATGTTCTACTTTTTTACTTTTGAAAAGCATCTTGGCAGTCAAGAAATTATTTCCATTAAGACAGAATAGAAAGAGAGACAAAGAAAGAAAGAGAGATAGAAAAAGGGAGCGAGAGAGAGGGAGAGAGAGACAGAGAGAGAGTAATTAATTTGTTCCAGATAAATCCTTCGGGGTCTGGGCATAAACTGTTCTGTTGACTTGGCTGTGAAAATCCAAACTGGCTGCTTATTGCAGAACAGAATATGTCAGGCGGTCCTTGCCTGGAGGAGAAACAGTCCATTCTGAGGCCTAACTGAATGCTTAAAAGCTCTTCCACACATGAATGCTTTTATTTAGAGGAAATGTTTACAGTCATAAATATTTGGATATTTGGATAATATTTGGATGAATCCTCTTACTGAGCATTGCTTTAGAGAATATATACAAACACAGAAATCACACAGAAAACTCAGAAACTTATATTAAACAGTATTTAGTGACTCCTCTCTTTGCCTTTTTGAGCTTGCTTTTCTCTCACCAGGACTTACATGGTTGTAGGAGTTTTTCTGTAAGTGGATTATCTTTTCTGTAATGTCATTACACATATCTCATTTAACCTTTTTTACATACACATGAGAAAGAAATGTATGAGGCAGCTGAGGTGTGTGCGGTGAGCTGCTTGTGTTGTTGTGTGTATATATACGTTACCAAACACATACCAGATTTGTATGACTGAGCACTGCTTTGGGGAATGGAGCAGATAACAGAATAAGATACATTAACATCTTGCTTTCTTTTATTAATAATGACTGACCATATTGTAATACAACTTTCTACTATAAAATTATTATAATTGTTTTCTGGTATTTATTTTTTCTAAACTATTTTATACTGTTTTTTTCTCTTCATATTTTTATTAACCCTCTCTTGACTATCATAATTTTTGATTATATCATCATATCACATTTGAAGTACAGCAACATGTAACATTTTTGTCAAAAATGCACCGCTGAAGTGAGATGAGAGAGAGAAAAAAGCAACCCTGTCTAGTTGACCTTTAAGTGACCTTCTCTCTCTCTCTCTCGCTCTCTCTCTCTCTTTCCTGCACACTAATGGAGTTTACTGCTGTAGGCCCGTTTGCCCAAAATTTGTGCAACACAAAGACACAAAGTCCACCATAAATCCGAAAAAAAAACCAACAAAATTCCAAAACAAAATCCTAAAATGCTGCAGGTTTGAACATTGATCAGGAGATGCTGATGAGACAGAAATAACAGCAACATGAAACAGTTGTGTTTATTATAGCAGCAGTATCATATTCTGAGACTTGGGCAAGATCTGCTTTATATTTAGCATCCAATGTGTCACGCAGTGCAGCTTATGCAATGCCGGAAAACAGTGTGTTCTGTGTTTTGCCGCAGTACACACCACCTCACACGCTCAGTCTTGCCTGTCCTGGACAGTGAGGTTCACTCCAGATTTAATCCTCTCAGTTACCATCAGGTCAGTCATGAAGCTGCAGTTGGTCAAAACAGATTACAGGCTAAAGCTAAAGCTTATTGTTTGCTTATTCAGTTAAGGAAAAAAACTGCACTTAATGAATTGCATTTGTAATTATTTTATTTGATTGCGCGTTACACATACACACATACACACACACACACACGTATAAACACACACACACATA
>JBBPCY010000023.1:14057938-14068904 GCA_037974405.1 Brachyalestes nurse | reverse complement strand
ATCCAGACCTTCTCACCAACATCAGTGTCTGACCTCATAAATGCTACAGAATGAATGAACACAAATTCACACAGAAACTCTTGTGGAAAGCCCTCCAAGAAGAGTGGAAGCTGCTATATCTGCAAAGGGGGACCAACTCCATATTAAAGACTATATACTGGAATTTAATGTCATTGTCCCAATACTTTTGTCCATATAGAGTATTTAAGGGTTTGAGTGTAATTTCTCAGCGTCAGCTCTGTGAGACTACAAAAATCAGCTCTGGGGTGAGTCTTTAGTTACACACATGCACACACTGTTTTGCTGGTCGGTTGGTTAAGAGCAGGTGGCAGGTGCGGAAGGACAGTGGCTGAAGGCTCAGCTCTCATGACATCAGAGAGGAGACGTCTCTGATCCAGACACCTGCTCACTGTTACTTACCCCCATGAACACGCACTGAGTCTGCTCAAAGCAGTCACTGTCATGAGAACACCTTTTATTTGTTTTAAACCCTTTGGACACACCAGATGTTCTTCACATCTTGTGAAGTTAACAGATATTGAAAGGGTGTTTTTCACAGAGTTTTTTTTTTCTCAGAGAGACTATGTGTCTGTACCAGAACACTCTCCCTGAACCTGTTTTGAACAAGCAGATGTCGTTCTGGACGGACCAACAACCATATATACATGATCCATATATACATGATCCATATATACATGATCCATATATACATGATCCTACTCAACTTATAGACATCAATAAACACATATCAACATAGGCATGTCAGTTTTACACCCTATACATTTCACTATAAGTTATAGTCATGTGGTGTTACTGTGAGACTGCCTTGGTCCTTTAGTGGTACTCATCACATTTACATCTATTTTTTAGTTCAAAACAGAAGCAGACAAAGCAACAGTAGCCAAAATAATATAAGCAGGTGTATGCATAATGGTAATAATGAAATAAAAGCAGATTTCTCGGGCCTCCGTGCATTAAAACAGTTTTGTTTTTTCATTGTAAATGTCATGGTACTGTGTCGTATGAGGTTTTTACTCCCACACAAGCAAAAGTCCTAGTCTCTCTCTAATTCTTGGTTAGGAGGTAACTGTCGAGGGACGGTGAGTGCTTCTATTACCTTAGTGCACCTAAACACACTCAGTAATTAGTCTGGCTTCCTTTAAAATTACTATGTCAGAGACAATTATTCAGGCGGAAGCAAACAGACAGAAAGACAGCTTGACTTAGTCTGAGCGACAGGCTAGCCCAGAGATGGAGAGAATGAGAATGCCTGGAGACCAGAGTGGATTGAAAGTGACAGCGTGTGGTTAAACTGATCCTACATCAGACTGTGCTGGGTGCTGGATTATGCCTGTTTACAATCAGATTTATAACTGCTGGTGTGTGTCGGAATAAACAGTGACAGGTCTCTAGTGCCTCCACTAGTAGAGAAGCAGTGGACCTTTTGAGTCATTATGAGTTATTTAAAGGAATAGTTTGGCAAAAAAAAAAAACAATTTCACATGGCTGGCCCCAAAGTAGTCAATCACTCAAGGCATGTTTGCTTGGTAACATTTGTTTCTTAAGTTTTGCTTCTTTAGAGTTAAATTAATGGAACACAAAAAGACTAAAATACAAAAATTCTGGCTTCAATGACGAACTAGTTACTTTTTACCCATGAGCAAGTTTAAAACCATTTAACAAACAGACATGATCTGAGGCAAGTGCAGTTTGTTTTATGCTCATTGGTTTGTTACTTTTATATGTCTTTTATATGCTTTTTATATGTCTTAATGGCATGTAGAAAAGACATCATGTCTTTTATGAAAACAAAATTGTAAAAACTTTGTAAATAAACTTTGTACATTTGTATAGAATTATTCAGACAGTATACAGAGAACAAACTTGTCAGATTTCCTGAACCTGTGTAGCATGTCCACACATCCTAGTCAGATATTTAACTGTTGAAATGAATATCAACATCCAAGAGTAGTCGTAGTTAGATACAATACTGGACCTGATTTACATAAGGATATGGTCCTGGGCCAACCAACGGTATATAGACATAATCTGCACATCTGGCAGAATTCTCATGTTTGCTGGGATATTAGTATTTATAGCCCTAGTGCAGACGACAACATGGAAACAGTGAAGTAGTACTTCATGGTCGGCCCCTTTTTTTCCATTTTAAAACACAGATAATTGGCTCCAAATTAACCAATTATAACACAGCAAATTTCCACTTCAGTATCCCTCAAACTGTATGGATTTCATACAAAACCTTCACATAAAACATATACATCAGAAGTGGAACTTCTTTTATTGGCTTCATAGATCACCTACAGGTCACATGGTTAAACTTTCAAGTGAATATAAGTGCACAATCTCTAAAGGCAACACAGTTCAGCACGTCTGAATGCACAATTTTATTTGCTGACAAATATCCAATATGATGAACATTTCCCATATATAAAGCACACTAGAAGCTACATAATGGTTCAGGAGCACGCGTCTAAGTGATGTGACGCATTTGCCTCAAGTTCTCAAGGTTTTGTGTGTTTAACTGTAGGACTTCAATTAGTGCTTCACTTATGTAAACTGACCCAGTGAAATGAAGTGTACCATAAAGTAACCAGGGGCTTTCATAAAATCTGTGTTAACTTGCAAACAAATGAAAGTCGTGTAACAGCTTTGCGTTTTAGGTCTTTTCTTTAGCACACAGACAGCAAAGCAGAAAAAGCACTTCAAAAACTCATCCATTTTAAAGAGTAGCTGCTTGCACACACACACACACACACACACACACACACACACGCACACACACACGTACACACATATACAATCACACAGACTCACACACACACACACACACACACATACACACACACACACATATATAATCACACAGACTCACACACACACACACACACACACACACACATACACATGCTTTGAGGTGCCTGACAGACCAGGCAGTGTCTTAACGGACTGTCACGACCAGGTGATGAAGGCACCTGTGAACAAACAGCTTCTCCAACAGAGCTGACTGTCATTGTGACATGTAAATGCAGGTCAGCACTGACCCAAGCTCCACTGACACAAGAGAAAAAACAGAAGCAAACTTGTCGGGCCAGAAGCGTCAGAGGGTGGGGTGGGAGGGCAACAACAACAACGTCACTTGTTGTTGTGTATTGATCCCAGCACAGCTGTGGGGACGTGATAAGGCTCATTTTCATTTGATGCAAATTGATTCACGCTCTTCACACAATAAAGTTCTACTTGGCCTTTTTTCTTTCTGCCAGCATTTGAACTTTGTTGCCTTGGCTTGTAGCTCATCAGAGCCATAGGCATCTAATTTATAAACACATTGAAAAAAAAAGCATTAATCCTGCCAGGGCTTCTGGCCTGATCTGCGATTATCCTCGGGGGGATTTTGGTAAAACTTTCTTAGGTTGACCAGATTCCCATGGAGAAAAATGCCTCAGCTGTCTGTCTGACTGACAGCATGTTTCACCGCAACCAATGTCAACGCCTGGCTTAGAGACACAGCTTATATAATAAACATCTCTGCTTTATAGAGGAGTCTTAGACATCAGTGATAAATTAATCATCAGCTAACTATGTAGAGTTGACCCCTTCTCTTCTCGTCTCTTCCCTTCTCTGTTCTTCTCCTCTCTTCTCTAGTCTCCTTTCCTCTCTTCTCTTGCTTTCTCTTTTCTTTTCTTTTCTCTTCTCTTCCCAACACTTCTCTTCTCTTCTCTTTTTCTCTTCCCTTCTCTTTCCCTCACTTTTCTTTTCTCTTCTCTTTTCTTCCCTTCTCTTATCTTTCTTCCCTTCTCTTCTCTTTTCTTCCCTTCCCTTCTTTCTTCCCTTCTCTTCTCTTTTCTTCTCTTAACTTCTCTTTCCCTCACTTCTCTTCTCTTCTCCTCTCGTCTCATTATTCCAGACACATTTCTTCTCTTTCCCTACTCTTCTTTCCTCTCTCACTCTCACTTGCTCAGTCAGTAAGGCCGGTCAGTGTGTTTTGATTCATGCTGATCCACGGGGCTTAGCCTATGAACTCTCATTAAGTCCACAATGTCCTTCTCACATCTGAGACGCCTCTTGCTGCTCTCTTCAAACCCCTGCACTCACCCAGAGTTGTCTGCATTAACCTCTGTCCCCAGTGGCCAGGGCAGGAAGTATACGCCACAATGACGTTTCTGACAAACAAGAGACAAATGAAATGCCATTCTGCTCTCCTGGACAGCGAACAAGAACAAAACTGCGTCATAACCACATAATCAGGCTTCATGCTATAGGTGCCAGAGCAGAAACGTCTGGTAATGGGAATTTTTATTTTGGTTTTATCTTTGCCTCTTTCTGATCTGGTCCCTTCTCTGAATCAGGCACTGCATTACTGCTGTTAGTGATCAGCAGCAGGGTTATATTAGGAGTCACAAGCAATCAGCCCAAGCTGTCACCTTCCACTCTACAGAATGGCTTGGCTGATTTCAGCTCCTCCTGCAGTTCAGACATGAAAAACACCTCTCCGGCAAGGTGCTTTTCTTTCAGCGTAATTTCACAATCGCTCACTCAGGTGGAGAGATGGGATGGCAAATGGAAATATTAGATCCCCTAATTTGCAATGAGAGAAGATGAAACTGGTCCGAGCAACCTGAGGTCATGATTTTCATGATATCCACTGTCCCCTTAAATGTCAAGGCTAAGGGCTCCAGCCAAATGGTTCTATTGCTATCAGTCATTACAATAGAAGTGGTTACAGAACAACATAGCAAATAATACAACATAACATTTAACACATTCACACCCTGTTGCTATATCAGCATGATAACGTATTAAATGCTTTTATTGAAATGCCTTAATTTATTAAAATACCACAGACAGATGCATCAAGAGCTATAACTGGATGCTCATAGCTATTTCATGAGTGATGAATTATGTAAGCCTTCATGCTTTAGTTTTGGGCTTGGGCTTTTCCATAGCCTTTAACATAGTAATACCACTAGATCACATCACTTATTTTAGCGTCTACACTACACTAAATGAACCAGTGGGACAGATGCTGACTCGGAATCCGAGTTCAATATGCCATTCAGACTTAAAAGTTGAGATTTGCTGCTATCTGGATATAAATGTTCTACAGCAATTAGTCAGAATGATAAAATAACTATTTAGAAAATGTATTGTTCTTTATATTTCCAATTCCAGAAACATGTTCAAGCATAGAGTAGTACAAATGAAGGTTACACAGGGTTATTCTTATGGTAAACATTCTTTCAGCATATGTTCGTAACTTTTAAAAAGAGGGGGGAAATCAGTATAAAACTTTAATAAAATCAAGAGGAACATTTAATCAACGGCACGTGAAATTTCTCCATGCACGATTTTGCATGAATTTTCTGCATTTTGTATGGTTCTCCCACAGATACATTCACAATTTTGCATTTTATCATGCACACAGCCAACAATTACAGGCAGAATGTGTCTGATTTGTGCCTTTGTGCCCCAGGCCCTTGGTTCTTATTCTTATTCAGTCTAATCTGCATGTGATAGTCTTCCGATCTACCTGTAGCTCCTGGTTTGACGTGAACGCACTCAAGTTCCATGCACAGATGTACTCTGATCTTTGTTCACCTGGTTTATTTGTTCTTCCAGCATTTTAGGGTTTGATGTGAATATAATGTGGTTTCATACACATTAAAGGCTGATATCATTGGATCTTTCTGCGGCTCCTATCCAGATTTATCTCAGCAAGAACTCAACAAAGCCTTAGATGCCAGAGCTGATTGGACACCACCGGAGGATTGTGGATAAATGTGGGGTGGATATGATATTCACTTATCTTCTCTGTGTCTTTGTTGTTTTTCTTCTCATTATGTTTAAGTGACATGCTCTGTGTTGTGTGTAGCTTCTGTAAGGGATTCATCGTTTTATTTTTAGTGTTTCGAATGGCTGACACTAAGGAGCTTTATCCCCTTTTCTCTCTCACTCTCCTACGCCCTCATTCGTCCGGCCTCTCATTACATCCACGATTTACAAAGCGGTGATAATCAGAGGCATATCTAATATCCATTTGACATGGGTCCAGACTTTCTCCGACATCTCGTCTGGCTGAAAATGGTAGCAGCGACATTGCGAGTGTTAATGAAAGGACGGCATGTGATGTGTGTAAGCGTATGTGTGTGTGTATGCGTTGCCATGTTTATTTTTATTGACCACATGCTGCGGTGGCAATGTCAGAGGATCATATTTAAATGAAAGATAAGAGCTAATGCAGGAGCCGGTGGAGGGGATGTAAATTAATAAAAAGCTTTTGTCCATTCTTGGCTGCCTCGTCATTGTCACAGTCAAGGTGACCCCAGCGATGTGTGTAATTCAGATAAGGCTGCGTGCCGGAGACATGACAGGGTAATTGATGGCCGATGTATGGAGCTTCCCATTTTGAGAACCAGAGAATCTCATTAGTTTTTAGAAACTCTGAACCCGCTCACTCTAAAAAGCCCTGGCTAATAAGTTTTGTCTATCAAAATTATCAAAGATAGAGGAAGGGGGGGAAACACTGTGTTTATAACACTGTGTTTATAAGGTCTCAAAATGAAATAAACAAAAACCTCAAGAACATGCAAAATAAACACAGAGAGGAATATTCAAAAAGAAAAAAAACAACTCAGTAACAGCACAAAGAATAACCACTGACACTAACAAAGACTCAAATGGAAAAATAATATTTTAAAGAGAATAAAAAAGAGAAACACTCAAAGGACAAAGACTCCAAAGTGGATACCAGATATTGCAGAATAACCAAATAGCAGGAATAATGTATTACACTAAAAAAACAAGGTTGTTTAACCCATAAACTGGAACTCAACACTAAAAAATGAATTTGGTTGAATATGTTTTCCATAAAATGGACTAGATTAAATGAAGGTAGATTTATTCTGATCCGAACATAAGTCAATTCCAATGATAGATAATAAGGTGCTGGTCTAGTGGGTAGGACGCTTGTCTCTGGACCAAGAGGTCATGGGTTCGAATCCTACCTTCAGCACTACCACTGGGTTGCTGATCAAGACCCTTAACCCCGAGTTGCTCCAGGGAGACTGCCCCCTGTAGTTAGGGACTGGAAGTCACTGTGGATAAAAGAGTCTGCTAAATGTCGTAAATAAATGAAATGTTTCTGTTTTGCTCTATCAACATTTTTTATGTGGGGATAAAGAAGTCTGTTGATTTATTTGACTGAAAGGAGATGTGTGGCTGAAGTTAATTAAGTTCATAGAGTTGTATTGCTTTATTCTGGTATTCTATAGTTTATAGCATATATGAGGTTATTCTTTTTTTCTCAGATAGAAGATGTGCTTAAGAGAAGTCACATTCACTTCATACTGCAGTAATTATTGGATTATACTTGATTATCGTCCTGCTGTGTTCTCTTATAGTAAGTAAGGGCCCCGTCGACACAACCATTTATATGCATTTCTGTCAATAAACAAATAGGTTCTGTGTGTTATATTATTATGTTATATTGTTTATTATGGTCCAAAATGACTTCCATTAACCTACACTGAAAATTAAGATATTTTTTTCCCTCTCCCGTAAAGGTACCATCATGGGGACACAATGTTTTGGTCCTACAGCGATGATATATATTTTACTGATGTCTTTTTAAGCTTTCTTGTTTATATCTTTACAGTAAATTATTTTGCAACATAGATTAATATTGGTTAATTAAGTCAGTTTGTATTGCTTGAACTTACTCTAAATAAAAACTCCAATGAAATACCCAATGAATTACCAAAATCACTGCTATATTACTGATATAATCAATAGTGACAGCCCTTCCACTTGTCCTTCATCCTCTGTAAGGATATTAACAGTGGAAAGGGCTGGTTGATGCTGTAATGATCCATGATGTTAAACCACTGCCAGCCCAAGTTGCCATCATAACAAAACCCAAGTCGCCACCCAAACAAAGGCTTTAAGCCGCTCCACCCCAGGGGCAAATGAGCTGGTCTCCAAGCGACACGGCGGCCGTGGCTGAGTGTTTTTGTCATCCTTTCTTTGGATAAATCCTCTGAGAGAATCACCGGATATAATGATGCAGCAGCAGCACGACGAGCCCTCAAAGATGATATGCTGAGAAGAGGGATAATCTATCAGTCCCTGCATGCTCTCTCTCTCTCTCTATCTCTCACCCTCTCTTTCTCTCTGTCTTTTTTCTCTTTAAGGGTCTCTCTTAGACCTATGAACCACAGCCCACTCACTGGAGATAAAGTCTGTACACTTAAGTATGCCAAGCAGTTGAGGTAAGAGTATTACATCCATGATTTGGCTTAAAAATGAACTGCAGCTAGTGAGTCCAACAAGATTTGAAGCACATAATATAAAAAGGGCAAAAATCCCAACAATAATGCACTTTACTGAACTAGAAGCTAAGGTACAGTATAAGAGAAGTCCTTTATGCTCAGCGAAAACAGGGAGGTACAACTTAGATCCTTGAGGGACGCTTGGTTGTTCCCCTACACAAACACATCCCAATAAACCTGGCAATCAAAACAAAACTTGAAACAGGTGTGTTTGAACAGGGAATACACCAAATTGTGCTCTTCACAATTGTGCCCTCCCGGAGCCCTGTACTACAGATACTGGCCTTTTCTGTCTATGCTATGCTAGGCCAAAATTGAGAGTCAGATTCATCTAAATGCAAGATCAAACTTTCAAGTCAAACTATATGTCTAAATAGGAGCATAATATCTTAATGAAATGAAAAAGTAGATTTTGCTAAACTCTTTGAGGGGTGCAATCACAAATATGCGATGGGTGGTCTCTGGGAAGTATCACAAATAGATTATGTTGACAAAAGTATTGGGAAGTATTTGTGGAGCCAGGCCTTTGTGCCAGTTCTTCTCGTCCAATATCAGTGTCTGACCTCATAAATGAATGGACACAAATTCCCACAGAAACTCCAAAATCTTGTGGAAAGTCTTCCAAGAAGAGTGGAAGCTGTTATAGCTGCAAAGTGGGACCAACTCCATATTAAAGTCTATGTATTTGAATGCAATGTCATTAAAGTCCTTGTTTGTGTATTAAGTCATCCTAATACTTTTGCCCATATTATGTATTCTTGTTAAGGATCTGGGTTATTAGGATGTATAATTCCTGTTATTCATTCCTCTGTGGCTTTCTTAAAGCCCCCCAAGGGACCAGGAAGACAATTAGCTTGGTCGCTTGCTGTTTTCTAAGAGCAGAGAGAGAGGGAGAGTGACCTTAATGAAAGATTAATGTGTTTTTTTTTCTGGAGATCTCTGAAGTAGGACCGTCATGAGTACATGAATAAAAAAATATATTGATTTAAGTTGACCTTTTCAATGAATCAGAAGTTAATTATATGTGGATAATATATGTGTGTGACCTGTTACTGGTCATTTACATTCATTTAATAAGTAGTACTTTATATTATGGATACTCTGGCTGAAAGAAGACGAACTGAAGTAACATCTCTTTAGAACGCGTGTAAAAGACCATCAGGAATATTTTTTTTTCTCCCCCGCCCCCCCCTCGGTTTTCTTACAGAGTTTGTTTTTAAGCAGGCAGCTGCTCTCCATCTATGAAGCCTCTCTTCAAAAGCAGAAATGCATTTTGTAGTCAAACGAAAATAGCAGCAGGAGAAAATTGATCCAAGCCGCTGTTTATTTTGGGCTGCGCCGAGTTTAATACTTCCTCTGGCTGATGCGCCGATACCCTGAATGAGGGAGCCTGCTGGAATAAAGGGCTGAGATGGACTAAACTGTCTGTAATTACCTCTTTCCTGAAACACTTATCTGGATCACTGTTTATTCCCAGTGTTATTCATCCTCAGGTGTGTATTTAAGTGCCCGTTCGGGAGAGTAGAAAGAGAGAACGTGGGAGTAAGGAGAAAATGAATAACAGAAACGTGTGAGTTGAGGAGAAAGGAGCTAATGAACGGGTGAGAGGAGAATCCGAATGCAAAGCAAGGAGGTCATGATGGAAGAAGTGCTTCGTAAACTGAGCTCTCCATAGCACTGTGCTCCTGCATAGCAACCGTTGCTAAGCTTTATAGAACCCTGGCCAAAAACTAGTGCAACTTTTATGAAACATTTGCAATTCTATTTCACTTCCATTGATGTTCTATGTATTCTTTTACTTCTTTTATTATTCTATTCTAATTTGTTTTTTTTTGTAAAGCACATTGAATGGACTTTTGTGTGTGATAATGTGATATATAGTACTTATACAGAGAATGTGTTTTTAATCAACAAGCTAGTCGCAGATTTTCAGGTTTCCAAGCTGCTGAGTTTCGATTCCCTACTCCAACATGGTCTAGACTAAATAATAATATTTTTTATTAATATGGCGTGTTTCTCAAAACTCAAGGATGCAAACTTAAACATTATTTTACAAAGATCACCACAGTTTCTCATTAGGCTTAAAGGAAAATTTGGAAACATTCTGTAAAACTTCTCCATTCTCGCAGGACTTCTAAATCCGAATCAGAAAACTTGATTGATCTCGGAGGAACCTGCCTATGCTGTGACTGCACAGACACAGAGACAAAGACAAGAACAATATAAAATATAAAGTCAAAATAAAACAAAATACACACAATTGCACATAATTCTGTGGTCATTAAGAGAGGTGGATATAAATAAATTGTATAAATCAATCAAATTATTGCTGCGGGGTGGATCATAGTTAGGTACACCACTGTATTGATCCCAGAGGAAACTGCTTATGCTGCGACTGCACAAGCAAAAACACAGAGACAGGAACAATATAAAATATAAAGTCTAAATAAAACTCCAGAAAATATTCTGTAGAAGGGGTGGTGGGGGCTTAGTGTGTAGGACACTTGCCTCTGGACCAAGAGGTCATGGGTTCGAGTCCTACCTTCAGCACACCACCACTGGGTTCCTGAGCAAGACCCTCAACCCCAAGTTGCTCCAGGGAGACTGCCCCCTGTAGTTAG
>JBBPCY010000023.1:14015006-14035778 GCA_037974405.1 Brachyalestes nurse | reverse complement strand
TGTTATCTGTGTTACTGACAGGCCGGGAAAAAAAAAAAAAAAAAAAAAAAGTTGTCATGCTTTGCTTAAGTCATTGTATCAAGGTATTGTATTTTTTCTGTTTTACCCTGGACTTTGTTTGTGCTTATTATACTTGTTAATTAAACTTGTAGACTTTCTTCAGCCCAACTCATTACATGTATATAGTAGACCTTCTGAGAAAATAAGATTAAAGTAATTGTACTTTATTGTAAGTCATAAAGGTTTATTTGATCATAATCACATTATAAGTAAATGTTATAAATAAACAATACATTTTATATGTTTATATCACTTAAAGTCATTTATTTATCTAGTTCTGCATCACTGGCAGCAAATAATTCTTAATAAGAATTGATGCACTTTTGAATCAAGTAAATGTAATGCAACACTTAGTTCTTGAATAACAACAAGGTTTTAGGCAAATGAATGATGATTTAGGGTTGTAGGATGCTTTACGTGCTCAGACTGCTTTACGTGGTCAGACTGCTAACCTTCCTCTGAAGCTCTAAATGTTTTGGTATGCTATATATATATAGCTGTTATATGATGATGGCTTTGCTAAAAATGTGCCAGGTATGGGGACTACAAACAGTATCACTAATGGACCATGGAAGAACTGGAAGAAAGCAAAGCAAGTGAAGTTTATTTAGATAGAACATTGTTATACATAGAGGTCATTCAGTGGGCTTTTTGGCCTGGGTCATAATATGTATTACTTAGATTCCAGACAGGCACTTTTTTGCCATCTTTGTTTCCAGGTTTCCCTTTTTTAGAAAGGGTTTGATAACAGCAGCCTTTAGAGAAGAGCTGTTCACAATTTGCAGAATCTTAAAGGCTAAACAGCTGAAAATGCTTAAAATGCTTGTAGACTAAATGGACTGAGTTGGCTTAAGATGCAACACTATTTCTTCAAGAGTTGTGTCAACAATACACAAGGGCCTTTTTTTAGCCTGGTCCGCTGGGTAGCCAGTCCATTGCCTTGTTTTCTTTAGACAGTCACTCACTTCAGAATTATTTATTTTGCTGTAAACAACTGGGACTCCACATTTTCCACATCCCATTTGTTTGTGTTTGTAAATTACTATTAGTGTTTAGCAGCCTTTAGGGTCTTTAGGCTTTATTGTTAAATCACTAAATTCCTATGTAAATTCAATGCTGTCATGTGGTGAAATGCATATGTTTAAATATATATGTACGTATTAATGTGATCAAGCCTTTTAATGTGTGTGTGTGTGTGTGGCGGGAGTGAGGCGGAGGATGGGTGCGTGTGTGTGTTTGTGTGTGTGTGTGTGTGTGTGTGTGTGTTTCAGTAAAAGGGCAAAGTGTTCTAATGAGAAATATAACAACAAACATGCTCATTTTCACTCATATCCAACCTTCCAATAATGCTGAGGCAGCAGAGCGGTGCCCCAGAAGAGAGAGAGGAGGAGAGAGAGAGAGGGAGAAAGAGAGAGAGAGAGCGAGAGAGAGAGAGAGCGAGATAGAGAGAGGGAGAAAGAGAGAGTGAGAGAGAGGCAAAGTGAGAGAGACAGAGACAGAGAGAGTGAAAGAGAGAGAGAGAGAGAGCAAGAGAGAGAGAACAAGTGAGAAAGAGATTAGGTGTTGACACGCAGACTAAGATAAATTTGGAAAAAAAAAAACAAATAGAAAGCTAAGAATAACTAATAGAAAGGTAGAAAGGGCATGACTTCATGCAAGACCTTATTATGCAAAAGTGCTGAAGCCGCAATGAGCTGTTTCTGTACTAAAGCCTTAAAACAGCATACACCGCGCTCTTTTACATAAAACGTCTGAGTCCTCTCCTAAAACTACACTTCCCATGTGACCTTGTAAGGAAAAGTACTTTTGGATCACTGTGGATTAGGATGGATTTCAGTTTCCAAAATCTGTAGCCTCCCAATGCCGATTTGCCTTTAGATGTACATGATGATCGCTTGGTCACCCAGACCTTAGCTGACATCCTGTGCTAGGTGAAATGAGCTTAGCTCATCAGCTGGTCATTCTGTGTGCCACCATGTGAAGTCACAGGTTACCTATTAGAGACACAATGTCAAATATCAAATTGTTATGAATAACCTCTCCTTGTGATTTTTAAAGCACACTGGAATTGTTAAGTAACAACATAAATGTACATTTGTCCACCTGAGCAAATTATAATAATCTATCAGATCTATAAAATCATGTATTAGATATTAAGTTTATAAACCTCTATTACGTATGTGTTCTTTAATTATTTGTTAGATTTTAAGGGTAAGCATTGTAGTCACCCTTTTCATATTGGCTGTTCCATTATCTACTACATTTAAACTCTTTAATCTTCTATTAGATATCAGTTTTAAAATCCTCTATAAAATGAAAAAAAAATCTCTATTAAACATTTTATAATCCTGTATTAGATATTAGCTTTATTAAACATCAACTTTGTAAAAAGTTAATCTTCTCTATAATATATCAGCTTTTTAATATTTAATTAAATTTCAGCTTAACAATCATCTACTATATCAGCTTTACAGTCTCCGTATACCAGTTTTACAAGCCCTCATTATAGATTAGATTTACAGTTCTCTATCAAATATCATTTTTACTATCATTTACTTTAAGATATTAGCTTTGCTATTAGATATTAGATTTATTACTGTATTATAGAGTAGCATAATTGTCACCTATTTTATAACCTTTACTGTATTGGATATCAACTGTATTATGCTCTACTAAATTTTATTATAATCTACTAAACTTTATTATAATCTATTACAAAAACAGCTTTACTGTACTCTATTTGAAATCAGCTGTACTATACTCTATTAAAAATTATCGTACTCTTTTTTATATCAGTGTGTCTATCCTCTATTCTCAAGTGAAGTCCTTACATTGTCCTGCACTCAGCACTTTATGAATATTTCTAAGTAAATCAAATTATTTTCCATTTCTCCTCACTCACTGTTGATGATAGAAAAGCACTTTGTTAAGTGAACCGTTTTCTTTTGAAAATGATTTCCATATTTTGTCATTATGATAGTGGAAGACACTAATTTGATTGTTAACTGATCTCAACAGACCTTGAAAAACAGAGACTGGACCAAAATTATTTTCCCCCAGCCGCCACTGTGAGCTTAATCATTCTGAAAGAAATGACACAGGCAGTGGAGAAGATTCATTTTCATTTTGCCATTATCTGTATTACATTAGCAAGTTCATATATTTATATATACACTTGAACTGAATGTATGAATGAGAAAGACAGTATTGCGTTAGAGGCTGTGCAGAGAGAATAAGGGCTGTATGTATTTGCGTGTTATCTGACCCTGCAGAACTCTTATCTTTGACTGACTGAAACAGTCACCTTTTAAACTCTGGCCTCAAACATGCTGAATATTTTACATCAGCTTTGGCCTCTACTTCACATCAGCTTTGACACACTGTAAGGCAATATCAGTCATTACTTTTAATCACTGAGTAATTATTTAACCGATTGTAAGGTTATGGTAACCTACTTTGACAGGTGGAAACAAATCCAGCAGGCTGAAGGAATCAACTGAACCCAGATTTAAGTAACTTATAAAGACCTCCGGGCAAACTGGTGAGTACAAGGGAACATAGTCCATACAATAGTTTTCAACGAAGACTCAGTTTTGTCCTTGATTAACCAATAAATAAAATTGCCTTCAATAATCTACTAGTTTTATCTAACATTGCATTTTGACATTGCCTTCAGTATTTTGCAAACATGATGGAATAAAGTGTTTTTCTGAGCCTACATTGCTACCAGCATTTGTCAAATACAGGGGAAACAGGCCATTTTGTTAAATACAATTCACCTATTTTGGCTGACCTGAGGCCTGCAATGACCGCAAACAGGTTAAATGGTCATATTTGCTTGTTATTCTAAATTCACAGTTTCATAATTAGCTCCATAACTGTTAAATGTATTAACTGATAAACTTTGCAATCATGTAATAATATTTAATTAAAATATAATGTAACAATAAATAAAACATTGCTTTTGGGCAAATAATAAGGGTATAGCTGGCACAAGTGTGTATGCGTGTGTGTGTGTGTGTGTGTGTGTGTGTGTGTGTGTGTGTGTGTGTGTGTGTGTACAGAGCACTGCTCTAAATATAAATTGCTCTATATAATTATACTTAATGATGGCTCTAAGTTTAAAGGTATTACTTAGTGATTCAGAGTCAAGTAAAACTAAAAAATAAATGTAGAAAAAAGTAGAAAGTGCTTGCAAGATTAAATAATTAGGAGTTAACTGTCACCAGTGAGACCCAACACAGTAGGTAAAACTGCAAAAACCATAAATAAATTAATTTTGTTCATAAATAACATTTAATTTTGTACCATTTTAGATTTGCACCAAATTATCTCTGCACAATGTTAGAGTGCATTTGAGGAAAGATTGTGGCTCCTTAAAATGGAGGGAACATTTGGAAAGGAGGCTTATTATTGAGAATCTTTCTGAAACAAAGACTGTTGTTATAATGGCATACTCACCTCAAATATTTGCTGTTACAGATTACCAACAGATTAATGCTATTTAAGCTCATGGGACCAAATATGTGAGATGGTGCAGCACAAATCCTATTACTGTTCAATTATATTCTTGTCAAGTATCACCAAAATTTCTCATTTTGCCCTTTGCCCTAGAATGTCTTGGTGGGAAAGAGCTTACCGTTTCTTTCATTTATACACCAGTATTTTCACTGAAGTTTCAAACTTATTGATAGCACCACTGTTTGCCACAACCTGCATCTCATGAGAGCACACACTTCGTCTTATGCACAGATTGTGTGACGAGTGTTAACTTCACACATTGTGAACACATATTGTGGTCACACCAAGACATATTATGCGTTCCGCCTGTGCTAATATACACAGTGTTGCAAAAAAAAACACTGTTTTAATCACCTTCTAACCTTTCCTGGAAATTTGTTTGATTGTGGCATGGTGTTGTGCTTGTTGTGATCATATAGGCTGACTGCAGCCCACTGCTTCACTTGGTGAATGGGTTAAATGCAGAGTAATCATTTCACTGTGTGTTGTACTTGTATGACTATGCATGTGACAAATAAAGAATATCTTAACTTATCTTACTTTAGACCGCTTAACATGTTCTATTTGGTTTAACAGGGCTTGCAGTGATCAAGTCTGTGTGCATCTAGTCTAACTTATTCCAATTTTTTTCAAGATTAAGTATGATCATTTGATCGCACTGTTTACAAATGATCAAGTGCATGAAAGAAATGTCAACAAAATCATAAACCATGAATTAATCTTAAAAATGTAGATTTGACTTTATGTAGAATATCACTACCATTAGTATCCACTGGAACAACTGCTGTAATGCTGTTAAATAACCATGTAATGATATACATGAAAGAGGTTCAGTTAACCAGACACTCCATCTGCAGCAGCCCCTGCCTTTGTGATGTAATGTTGATGCGTGTAAGGTTGGATTATCCATGTCATTTTTATTTCTTGCTTCATATATGTCCGTTTAAGCTCAGCAAAACAATATTGTTCTGTTTAATTACTTGTCAGTGTTAATATTGCCACCGGAATGACAGCATTGGTCTTTTGTTCCTTCCGCTATAGTGTCACCATTGGCTGTGCTTCTTTTGTCCGCTACACCTTAATCAGACAGACAGTGTGTGCTAAATTGGACCAGTGTGAATGAATACAGTTATTTATTTGCCAAATCTTTGGGGACATGTGTGATGAATGGTGTTTATAATTGCTCCCTGCAGTTATAATTTCATGCACGCCTCCTTCTCTGTCCTGGAATCTGACAAAGAACCACAAATGACTCACCATTTTTTTCTAGATACCACTATATGTAGAGTGGTGGGCAGTGGAGGATATTGATCAGGCTAAATGCTCTCCTGTGGGCTATTACTACTTACACTGCTCCTAATTGTTTCTTATTATGCACTAAATCTGATCAGCTTTAATGTTCCACTCACATATCTGCCCCCTGTACTTCTTCTCAGTAGTCACCATTATCACAAGGTAAGAGAAGAGAAGAGAAGAGAAGAGAAGTGGTACATTAATCACTGCCATCACTGGACAGAAAGTAGGAAAGCAAAGGATATAAATGATGAAGGCCATCTAATTCCGAGAGAAAGAGAGAAAGAAAGACAGAAAGAGAGAGAGAGAGTGTTAATATAATGGCAAAGAATAAGCATCAAGGTCTTTGTTGAGCGTGGGAATTAAAAATCCATGACCTGTATGTGATAATGTATTGAGACTATACACAGATCAGCTACAACAATAAAAGCCCTAAAACAGAGGAAGTAAATAGCATTATCTCATTACAGTGAAGTTGGTGTGAAGCAGGAAAAGTATAAGAATCTGAGCAATTTTGACAAGAGCCGACTATAGCATCGACAAAACAGCTGATCTTGTGGAGTTTTCCTGGTATGCATGTGTTGGTACTTACTGAATGGGTAGCAAAGGCTAGAATGTCTGACCCCACAGAAGAGCTATTGTAGTAAAAAAATGCTGAATAACTTAATTCTAGCTTTGACTGAAAGGTGTCAGAACACACAGTGCACACAATGGGGCTGTGTAGCTGCATAGTGGTCAGGGTACCCATGCTGACCCCTGTCCACTGCTGAAACCGGTTTACATGAGCATCAGAACCACGGAGCAGTAGGGGAAGGTGGTTTGATCTGATATATGTTATTTTTCATGATAGATTAGCTCCATAGTTGTTGCCACCTTTGGTAAAGATGGGTACCACTTTAGCCAAATATAATGAAAGTCAGGACAAGGTTACAAAATCTAATTTACAAAAATCTAATGAGACATTCCAGCTTAAGGTCACTATACACTGTAGTGCTCTGCAATATTGTAATAAAATAAGGACTCACGCACACACTGACACACTCAGAGACATCACGGATGTGTTCATTGATATGGCTGGATCTTGCCACAGGCATTTTAATACGGCAGAAAAATATACAAGGAGCGTGCAGGATTGCAACATCAGGGTTTTTGCATGACCTAGTTTTCTTTTATCACTTCCTTTGTTCTCATGCCGAGCTGTCACATGAAGACAGAAGGCAGTGTGTTTGCAGGGCAGAACATAGACTTATTAGTGTGAAGCAGCACCTCATGAAGGGTGCAATGGTGCACTCATCAACTTTGTCCAGTGTAACCTAAGCTGACATGGCAGTAAGGTCACCTCAACAAACTCCAATTAAGAAGGCAGATGTGTGTTGCCCCATATACACATTTTAAGCAATGAACTTGCAAACAACAAACACTCTTGCAAAGAAAAACACTTCCATTAGTTGCTCGTTTGTTTTTCTTGTATCATTACTCTGGATGTTATAAAAGCATGCACTAAAGGAATTTGGAGGTGGGTTTTAGAGTGGGCATGGCCTTTCTTTTATTCTTATGTAATTGGCAGGATAAAGTAATCACATAAATTATGTATCAAAATGTGGCATACAATACATGGGTACATATGTTGATCCCATTTGATATTAAGTGTACCTAATAACTAAGTATAGTACCTAAGTATAGAAACACATTAAAAATGCAGGCAATAACACTGTAATTACTGGTGATATTTATTGTTACAGCTCAATTAAAGCAATGCGGCTTGTGTAATTGCACATATGCATTAACCTCAAGAGTATCCTAATGTAATTATATGAGTAAAACTGAAGTTAATAAACATGTAACTGCATACGGTGCACCAGTGCAATTCAGCTGCAACAGTGAATACATCTGCAGTAATTACAGTACTGTTGGATTCATTTTTATTGTGTAACTACAACTTATTAGAGCCACTTCACTTAAAGTTGGATCTATATTTTCAAAAAATATCTAGTTCTGTTAAAAATGGTTTAAGGCTATAGCCTAAATCCCAGCTTAGAATCAACTATAATTAATTGTAGTAGCTAATATATATAATATATAAAGTGTGTGCTCATTAACTGTCCAAAAAATGTGAAAAACCCTGTTTTGTAAACTGCCTTTATTAAATGAATTTTCCAATACTGTGGTAATAGTTCCTCCAGTCTAGTCAAGGAACTGCACAAGACCTCATTGGAAAATTAACGTAATCAGAAACAAAAACAAAAACAGGGGACCACACACACCAAACCTCTTGTGGGACAGATCCATTTTTAGCCTTTTCTATACTATATCAGTTCTGTCTCTTGGCAAGACTTTCTACAGGCTCAGATGCTAATGCAGGCAGGCATTTGACAGTCCACGCCACATTACTTAGGCATTGGGCCTTGGCTGCTCGTTCACTCCAAGCCAAATGCAATATTTATCAGGTGCTGGTGCAGAGAGAGAAAAGATTAGAATCTTCAGGTCACTTCCGTGTAACCCAGCCTAAATATTTCAGTGACCAGTTGGAATCCATTTTTTGAATTGAAATGTATCGCAGAATATGATCTGTGTGACAACTGATGTGATCTACCTAAAGCCCCACATCCATCCCACTGATGGTATTGTGTCTGCACATGACAGCCCAGTGTACATTCGGGTGGTCATATATACTGTACCAACAGATACGGGTTTTTACAATCTGAAAATTACTTACATTGCGTGACCGCATGTAATGTGAGTGTTTGCTGTCACCAGTAAAGCTGGGGTAATGAAATGGGCAAACACTGGTGAAACTCAAGTACACTTCGTTGGCGAGCTGCCTCATTTAAGGCACTGTCTTTAGCACTGTCTGTGTTTTAGACAATTGCTTAAGAATTTTAATGTTAAGCTTTTGCAGCTACTTAAAGATTCACATCATGCCACTAAAATTTGCATTATAATTGAAGCTGCCAAAAAAGTCAAATGTATTATAACAGAATACATTATCCACAACCTATAAATTGTACTTCAGGCTCATTTTCAGCTTACTGGATATATGCTTACCTCTTAGTTCAAGTAGAAGTATTATTTCAAATCTATATATTTTTGCTAGACGGGCTGTATATGGAAGTTGTGTGTCCTTATTTATTTATTTATTTATTTATTTATTTATTTACCTGTTTCAGTCTTTTTTTAAGTAGCTTTTATTCTTTTATTGAGTACAACAGTTTACATAAAATAAAACATATATTACAGCATATAAGGTAATGTTTGTAAGTAAAAAATAAGCAATAGTAAAATTAAAGAAAGAGAAGATCATTGCAATAATTACATAGAGCTCAAATTAGTGTTATTAGTTTGTATCTGTTAGTATTGCCATGAATGCAGTAAACTGTGGTCTTTGGTTTTTTTTTTAAACAGTTTATTTTTCTTTTATCTAGCTTTCAACATAAAAGGTAACATACTTATTTTATTGGCCCATCTGGTCCAATCCCAGAAAATTTGCTGAAAAAGTTGCCGCTGACCCTGGCAGAAAGGTCAGAAGTGCATCACTGGTAAGAGATGGACCAGCAGGCACTATGGGAAGAAGGTGAGTCGTGGAGGCAGTGTGATGCTCTGGGTAATGATCTGCTGGAAACCTTGGGTCCTGCATTCATGTGGATGTTACTTTCACACGGATCATCTGCCTAGATATTGCTGCAAACTATTGATCAAATTGATAAAATTTTGGGCAATCTGTGAAAAATGACTTAAGTCGGTATCTTCTAAACTGAATCATATTTTCTAGTATTTAGTGATATCCGTTTCAGACAGTTTGCCAAAATTAAGTAGTGTATATTAAAATGGCATCACGCCTATAATCTTAATATTCATCTTTTTATTTTAGATAAAATTGACAATATAGGACAATATATTTTGTCTTCAGAGTGGACTTTAAACTTTGGTCAGTCTGAATCAAATGAGTAAATGCAGTGTGAGGTGGCCAAGGTGAAATCTCCACCTTATTACACATTGATAGTCTGTGTAAAGTTACGCTCCTTAACTCCGGCTTAATTGCAGTGAGATGTGCCTTCCACGTCATTGTACTCTGAAGTGGACAGGATCTGTGGCACAGAGCCCGACTTCACTCACCTGTCGCTCTTACAACTCTCAGTGATGTCATTGTCACTAAGGAGAGGTCAGGTGCTGATCAGTCATCAGTGAGACATTACATGTCACTGTGACAGATTGGAACAATGTTAAATTTACAAACCTGGAATTAACTTGAATGCAGTTAATATATTAAAAGAGTCTTATAAAAGAAATAAAAAATTCAAATAAAAATGTTTGACACATTATGTAAACATGGCATTAGAAAAGAAGTGTCCAAGTCATCTAAGAGGAATGTGATTGTAGTACATCATATTACCAGTAAAATGTACAAAATAAAAGTTCACCAAACCTGCAGTTACATTCCATTAACCTCAATTCAGTTGTGAATGAAGTCTCCATTTGACTCCATTAGAAAAAGTTAAAGCATAGAGAGACAATACGATACAATCTTGCAGGCACCTCTGAACTAAGGTAACCACTATACTGAAGGGTCAAGTTCTGGTTCAGATTCAAAGGAGGTCAAGGTCAAGTTTAAATTAAAATGTTATTTTCTGTTTTTTCTTCCATTTTCTTTTCTTTTCTCTATGCATTATGTAAACATTACAAACGGCAAGTAAGGCAAGCGCTTGTGCTGACATCATGCAGTTTGCTTGGCCTCAGTCATTGTTAGTCTGCTTCAGTACAGTGAAACTGGCCATGGTCCAGTCATTGATGACTTTGTCAAATAGTGTGAGGAGTCTCACCTTCAATTGAGTATATCCAAGACTAAAGACATGCTCATTGATTTTACAAAAATGCCCATGCTCAGGAAATTACATCTATTAGAGGTCAGACTGTTAAATGTGTACAATGCTATAGATACCTGGGGAAAATTATTGACCAAAACCTCAGTTTGAAGTAAATTATGAATAAGGTCTGTTCTGAGGAAATGGAGTTGTTTCTACATTAATATACACATGACAATCTTATTCTTCCGCACTATTGTGTCATGGTTTAGAAACCTTTTCCTGAAGAATAAAAATTCACTTAATCAAATAGTTAAGTACTCCAGTAGAATGACTGGTGAGCTGCATGTCAATCTGGAAGCCCTGTATAGTAGACAGACTAAGCAAATAATTAGCTCAAGGGATAATTGAGTTTCAGCTTCTTCCCGCTGGTTTACAATCACAAGGTGTAAATAAAGTTTTGTTCTAGTAGTCATCAAATTACACAAATCTATTTTACTGCATTTAAACTATATGTATTGTGTTATGTATTTATAGTTATCTCTGTTTTAAGAATGATTTTTGATAACTGTCTGTAATGTGTGTCTATGGATGAAGACTGTTCACCTAAAATTAAATCAACCTATGGTTACAAATAAAGTAACTTGACTTTACAGTCAAAAATTGGTATAGTGTTGAACTTGTTACATATCATTTAGCAAAAAACAAAGGTGATATATGGAACAGTGCAACTGATTGACAGTTTGGAATAAACTCTCCAGTGTGAAAATAATCCTGCAGTGATGAGCCCCTCCACCACCACAAGCCCAGAATTGGTACTGAGTGCAGACTCAAGTGTTTAGGACAAGTGTGAAAATGCCCTTCAAGCAGTTTAAGTAATTCACAGAGTTGTCATAACCCATGCCTTTACTAAAGAACCATGAATTTAAAATAGGTTTATTAATGCAGTTTTCCAAAGAAAACTGTGCAGCATCATACCATAAGATTGTTTATCAGTGTAAAAGTATATTAACACTGTGATTTTTCTTGACATGCTGATTAACATTTTTTTATTCCCTTCTTTCTTTTTTACCTATTGTGCCATATTCCTTCCACTATTTGTCTTTCTGTCAGGCACTGATTCTGGCTTGGGGAGTTTCTTGGGTGTGTGGGATATCTTCATTATTTTAGGCAACACTGAGCAGCAATTTCCTTCCAGATGTTTGATTTGCCTCCTTTAAGCATATGGCTGTAATTTACAAATCACATGTGTCCTGGGAATCAGGGCCCCACAATCCATTTTTGATGTCTGAATACATGAGCTGCTGAATGTTACGTTGCATATTAATGAGCTTGCCACAAAAACAATATTCCATCAATTGTCAACTAATCTGTTTCTCAAGCATCCATAATGTATGGTCAGAAAATAATTGTAAAGCATTTAATTACAGAACTGGGTCAGAAAACAGAAAAACCAGTTACACAAATGTAACTTATAACAGAAATCACTGGGAGATTGAGTTCTGCAAATAAGGGCTTAAAACAATAAAATGCAATATTGTACAAATTGTAAACTATAGTTGGCCCACTGTAAATATACAGGCCAAATCTAATGAATTGTGCCAAACTACATTAATAAGAATCCCTGGACAAAACTCCAAATGTTACATTCACCTACATCTACAGCTTGATTCAAATCTATATCGCTCCGGATAAGAGCCTCTGTCGAGTACATAAATATAAATGTAAATATAGATAAAATAAACACCTTGCAATTGTTTTTTCTGAAGTTCTATGTACAATAGTAAAACAAACTATCAGAATAATCTTTGTGGAATTATTTTTATTATATACTTTAACATATAACCACCCAAACAATAACAATGTTGTATAAATTTACATTAACATTTACATTAAATGTAAATATTGCATGTTTCATAAGACAAAAAGGGGTTAATGCTCTGGTAAGTTTTCTTTCTTTCCCCCATAAATAATAAAGAGAGAGAGAGAGAGATAGGGGTGGGAGGGGTGTGTGAAAAAAAACATGTTTTTCACAGTCATCACTAGCGGATTAATGTGTTACATTATGTCCATAAAATGTAGTGAAGGATGTTAAATCAGGGTCTTTTATGACAAATTTGGAACAGGCCTCTGGACAAATGCTTGATACTGAATCAGCGAATAACATCACAAACTTATGGATAAGGTCATGAGGGGAAGAGGATGACCTTGATCATAATTTTATTAAGGCCCTTGTCCTTCCTCATAAAGAAGAACCCAGCCCCCACCTTTGAAGTGCAGGGCAGTATGAACTCTTGTGCCAAGGCATCCAGGATGGATCATGCAAGAGGAGTGAATGAGTCTGCTGCACGAGAGCCTCAACCCACAATGTGCGGCCAGCAATAGCAGAGAGGGATAGAAGGTGATCTAAAAAACAAAAGTGATAAATTCAGAGACGTGGCTAGGGAAGCACTGATAAAATTGCATGCTGCTCCTGAGTTGACAAAGGCACTCAGGCGTTCCTAACATCTGGGACGCAGGTCCATGGTGGCTATGAGGAAAATCTTAGAGGGCTGAGAAGCGGAGTGAGGACCTGTGGCAGTGTCCCCAAGTACTGGACCAGGCCAGTCCACTGTCCACTGTCCACTGGCTAGCCTGACATTTCTGGTGGGCCCAACTGCGCTTGGCCCAACTGTATGAGTTGCAGGGGGTCCCCAGGATGTTGCAGCAAGGGGCTTCAACCATGTTAACTTGTTTGTAATTCTCTGTATCATACACAACCACACACCCATGCACCCACACACACAAACACATACTCTCATACACACACACACTCTCTCTCTCTCTCACACACACACACACACACACATTATCTCTCTCTTGCTCTCACACATACATACACACACACACAAACACACACACTCACTCACACTCAAACACACACACACACACACACACACTAATCATACACCACCCTCCTCCTCCACCATAGTGAAGCAGTAACCATCAGTCCTACACACACACACTCACTCACACTCAAACACACTCACACACACACACACACACACACACACACACTCACACTCAAACACACTCACACACACACACACACACACACACAATGTGTACTGAAAAACTTTCAGAATTTCCACCTGTCTGGCTGCAATATTCTGAAATCCAGTAGACAGAAGGCCAATGTGAGGGATGGATATGTGGTTTCCTCTATGGACAAAATGTAATGCCGGACATTTTTCTTAATTCAGCTCTCCTGCTGGCGCTTTCAGCCGACCTTTGCATTACTGTAAACAGAAAACAGTAATGATGAGCATGCATCTATGTCAGTATAGCCATTAGGAAGGATCCACTAGAGAATCCACTGCCAGTGGTAATTATAATTTTTACACAGGTATTCCACAAACTGTCCTGCTCTATGATGCAAATTCAGAGAAGGAAACAGTATTCTTTTTATGTGTCTGGTTGACTCTCTCTTTCTTTCTCTTTCGCACATACACATACTCCGCTGCTTTAAATAATGGGAGCTCATCAGCATTTAATTCATTAGCTCTGTGCAATTATCGGTGGGAAGCCATTTCTTCCTGCGTAGGCAGGGTATGACGGAGCCCTGGAGTGAAGCGAGCCACGCTGTATTTATCATACATGACCGTAATTGTGGGTAATTATCTTCTGTCCTCATTTGGGGAAGGAATGACATCTCCTCTCTGGGGTTTCACCTTCACAGCACTCACTCTGAATACGCTAAACCTGCCATTGTGCTTATTTTAACTCCTTAAACACTAAAAGCCAAATACCACTTTGGTAAAGACTGTTTTAGAAAAGAGTGATTTGAGTGAATGCATTGTAGGATAGTGAGAATATTATATAACCGTGTAAATGGGGGAGAACACAAAAGTGTAAAATTAACAAATTCTATAACTCTAGAACTCAGTGTGAACAGCAGGGTAAATTGTGGAGAACATTATAGAATAGTATGAGTGTGGAGAGCACTCTCTAAAACTGTAAATTAAATGTAGGAGAATAGTGAATGTGGAGAACATCTTAGAACACTGTGAATGTGGAGAATGCTTGAGAACTTTGTGAATCAAGAGAATACTCTACATCAGTGTGAATTAGAGAACACTGCGTAAATATCCTAAACAGTGAATGTGGAGAACGTTCTAAAACAATGTGTATGTGGAGAATTCTTCACAACAGGGTGAATGGGAGAGAATATTCTAGAACAGTGTGACTACAGTGTATACTGGGAAGAACAAAACATCCAGTAACAGGAAAATGATGTGCAGTTAAGCATCCATTAGTAGGACAACATGAGTGAACTGTGGAGAGCACAGTGAACAGTCTTTAACTGTATTATCTGGCAGCACATGGCAAAATATATGAGACTGTGATGTCTGGAAAACAGTGTCTCTACAGGAGCTATAGATTTCAGCACTGTGTTAACTAAATACTTTTTGTTTCTAGTACTATTTAAGAACTGGCTTTGATTGAATATTTCTACTTTTTCACTTTGACTTTGCTTGTACTTTAACCCGGGCTTTTGCCCTGCCTGAGACACTCCTGTTTTTGGATTTGACTTTTGCTCTACCTTGATTTCTTCCCTTTCCCCCACATTGTTGACATTGTTTGAACCTGAATAATCTATGAATGTGGAATCTAGGTTACCTTTGTCATGCCTGGTCCCCAACTCCTGACTTTGAATGGTTTGTACTTTTGAGATCGACTTTCACTAGTAAACTTTTAACTGCAACTGAGTCCTCTCCTCGTCCATCATTACAGATACACTATATGTCCAAAGGATTAGAAGTTCCACAAGTATTCAGTTGCACACACAAAGCTTGCCAATAGATCCAGATACAACATCAGTCTCTGACCTCACTAATACAGTCAAATCCTCCCAGTGTTACATCAAGCATGGAGACTGCCCAGAAGGGTATCAGAATCATAATCAGAAAACTTTATTGATCCCAGAAAAAATTTGCTTATGCTACGACTTCACAGTCACATACAGACCCCAAGACAAGAACAACATTTAATATAACAAAAGTCAAAATAAAAGTCAAAATAAAACTCTACATAAATATACAGAAAATGCTTAGAACTAATACACAATGCTATACAGGGTTCCAGATAGCGACTAAAATGGTCACCAATGTGACTAGATTTTTTATTTAGTGACTCGTTTTTTCATTTCAGTCGCCAATGGCAGTTGACTCTCAAAACCAAGAAAAATTAAAATAAAAGTACAAGAAAAGCGACATCTCATAATGTGCAGATACACTCAACCTCGGATCATTTGGAACAGATCACTAAGAAGATCCGGCTCCTTTGCCACCCAAATGCTTAGACAGACAGGGAGACCCGCATTCCCGGTCTTCCCAGCTCACACGATACGTCAGCGAGTGGCGAAAGCATCAACTAATACAGGTAGATGTAGTTTTGTGATGAAAACATAATAATCATGCTGGTTCAGCATCTGTTACCAAACTAGCACGGCACACGTCACAGGACAGCTTTCGCAAAGTCACAGACCCTGGTAAGGCTGAACAATTGTTTTGATTATATTTGGCCATTATAAAATCCCTTATTATAGTACTTGCCAAAATGTTGTTTGGAGGCTGTCTTCAACACAAGGATGCTTAGCTTTGCTATCTTAGCTAAGACTAAGATTTATAAACTGAGGTGGAATTCTTTAGGAAACCTCCAGAGTCTGAGAAAAGTTAACTAAAGAGCTAACAAACAATCTTAATAGTTAGTGCCTACGTTTAGCTAAAACGTTGTTTGGAGGCTGACTTGAACACAGAAATGCACAGCTTTGATAGCTTAGCCTGACTTAGCTAAGGTTGATTTTAAAATGGATTTTAAAGTGGCAATTGTTCAGCCTTACCTGTAATAAAATGTAATCCCTCAGGATTTGGTTTGGAGGGTTCAGCCCCATGCAGAACATGCGTGAGGCGTCTTGTGTGGTCAGTCTAGTAATATTCTATGTCTGTGGTCAGTTTACTAATATTCTGTGTCTATGCCCAAACGGATCTTTGTTTTCCCAAATTTAGTCAAAGAACCGACTCGTTCGCGATCGACACATCTCTATGGAGAGCAGTGTTGACAGACTGAGTTTCGTTTGAAACGATTCGCACGACCTGGCAACCTGTTGCAGAGCACATTAAAAAATATAGGAAAAATAAGAAATAGGGTTTTACTTTGGCAACAATTTAATCCATGTTGTGATTTCTTGCTTTGTTTTAACGCTCTCACATTTGACAGAAATTGTGGCTCCTAAAAAAATCATTTGGCTCTCAAATATTTTGTGTTATTGAGCCAATGGCTCCTATGTAAACAAAATGCTATGGTCAGTAAGAGATAAAATATTAGTAGTTTACTAGTTAACAAAAAATAGATTTCTTGGTTCTCTCTCTTGGTACCCAGTCTGTTATTGCATGTAATAGGGATATAATTATAGATAGTGCACATGATGACATATGTAGAAACTCTAAGTGCATCAGTGTAGGAATATTTTCCCCCATTCAAATCCCCTTTTTCAGGAGAAACATTAATGTGGAGGTGTCTACAAACTTTTCGAACTGCAAATTACCACATAGTCTGCCACAGCGTTTGATCAAAATTAATTTAGAATAATTATCTTGCATATCGTGACATGCAACAAGCTTAAAGGCCACTGTTATCACATAGTGTTGTTGTAGGCTCTTCGTGTACTTGCAATGCCCTCATCACCACCAAATCTTTGCCATCCATCTGTGCGTTTTTCTTTCTCTGCCCAGTGTTTCTCATTTCCCCAGGGAAATGTATGCCCGACAACTCTTTCATTATTTAATTCTGACAACCGCCTCATCAGCTGTCCCCTCTCTGCACATCTATCTATCTGCTCCTTGGATGAGCCCACAGATACAGCACTAGGATCCACAGGGGTAGGCAGAGGGAGAGATGGATGAATAGATGGAAGGATAGCACTCACCTCTGCATCCCTGTCCACCACTAAATGCCTGTCAGAGACTGTTGGACCCCCTGTGTGTTTGGAGATAAAGAGGTGACATCTGATGACCTCTTTTTCAATGTCAGCCTGTTGTTCTGCAGTCTTATCTAAGATAGAAAATGCCTTCAGCTTATCAAGTTAAATAAAAAAGTTATCAATGCTTCAGTGCAGAAGAATTTTCTGAACAGTACAAAATCTAAATTCTAGCATTTGATCTACCAATTGTCTAGATCTACCAATCAGTCTACCAGTTGTCTGCCAATTGCCTGGTCCCTGTGAGACTCATAACAGTGTAAAACTTTCAAACCATCTTAGTGATAATTTTGAAATAACATCAATAAGGTAATGTGTTACAGTGATTTCATATTGTTAGGCATGACATAACAAAACACAAAATGATAAAACAAAAACATTATGATAAAATATTATGCTTGAACATTCATGACCTTGAGAGCTCTATTGCTTTTACTGAACAACAAATGTATTGTACAAACAAAAAAGTAAAGCAAAAAAGCCACAAATTTAGCCTAAAACATGCTTAAATGTTTACAGTTCTCCCAGAAAAGTAGAGTGCTGATGCAGTTTGGACTTTTCTCTGAACTATTCCATTTAATGTTCGCCGTTATTGCCACTTTACTGTGGAATTTGCCTGTTTATGCAAAGAGAGCAGTTATCCTGCTGCCAACCATTTCTTCTGAGTGGGTGGTGTGTTCGAGTGTGTCATAGCTGTAGCGAGGGCATCTGATGGAGGAGAGGAGGAAGGACACTCTGCAGGGGGGATAAAATACCCCCTCCTGGTCATCTGAATCATAAAATCTTATAACCGTCCTGCTCTGTGGCTGGTTGGACTACTGCGGCACCCTATATAACACCCTAATAATAAGGTGATAGAAATAGAGGTCAAAAGTGTTGTTGCATTCATTTACATTGCCTTAATGAGAGAACGATGCTCATTTAGCAAGACTGGAGAGGTTGATTAGAGCACTTTCTATGCATTTTGATTTACTAATCTTTACAAATGTTAAGTTTGCACACTTACATTTCATGGGTATAGTATTCAGGAAAAGTCACAAGTTTCCACATGGCATGGTGCAAAACATGAAAAAAGAATCTTCCAAAAAAATGTATCATGATTCATTCGTATCTTACTTATTCATGGTGTTTCACATGGCCTTGCAGTTAAATAATCTAATTGCACAACAAAATATCTTCTTGTCATTTCCAGGTATGGTTTAAATTTTAAAAACAACATTAATGGTTCAGTGTCAGGCTTTTAGGGCAACTTGATATTTGATCCTGTCCTGCACAGCAACATCTGACTGAGTTAATGAGCTGGCACGTCTAGCAGAGGAGCCTAACTCATTTGGAGAAACAGGTGGTGTCACGTCTTGCTGGTCCAAAATATATAACAAACATGTGGCCCTGGCTTGCAGATTTGCAAATGAACCACCTTTTAAATATTCAGAGATCTGGTAAAATAAGACTGTGTTTACCTTGAAGCACATAGGCAACTACATGAACACTGATGAGGTCTGCAAGTGGCCACTCTATTAGAAACCCCTTCCTCGTAGCTCCACCTTACTCATGTTAAGTTAGAGACTATTGCACATCTGCACAATCTGTACTACCATCCATCAGCCCTTCGTCAGTGGTCAGTGTCTTGACCTCAGAAATGCTCACGGCTGGATATTTTTAGTCAGACGACCACTCTAAACATATATAAGGATGTAAACTCAGCACATTTTAACACAAAGGCCGTAAAGCCTGTTATTTCGACACATATTTTGTGCACTGTATAGGGAATGGGAAGCAATTTGAGAGCATTTCATCCTGTGGCCCATGTTGCACAACAACCCAATGTGTCCTCCAGTCTTGAAACTTGTTATTTCATTTCCCCCGTTGAGCAGGAAATGACTCATTGGCTTTGCGCTCTACATGGGCCCTTATGAAGTCCACACAGGCGCATCTGTGGCGACTCCACATTCTGCTACATTATGTAAGTGCTATTGCAGTAGGGCTGGGTGCTGTTGCTGTTATTAGCCATTCCCTTGGTCATAGCCATTCTCCCACAGGCCTTTTTTGCTTTTTCCCTGGCAAACGTCTGGCAGCCTGTCCGAGGAGTCAGGCTTATATCTGTCAGAGCACGTCCGACAGCTGATGTAATGTGGAATGATCCATAATCTTCCTGCCTTCCATGAGCCCTCACTCCCATTTGATAATTAATCTCCAATGGCATGAGGAGCACTGTGTTTTAGGAAGCTGCAGCAGTTTTGACAGATGTCACAGCAAGGCGCGACCTTTGCAGGGGTTGCAGCCTGCTGGTAATGGAGAGTTTACCGTGAGGGCTGTCACTCAAGCCAGTCTCATTCATAATGTGATCTGCGTCTGCTTGTTGTGGGATTTGTGTCAGAGGTGTTTATGGATGTTTATGCCTTGCTGAGCAGCAAACAGCATGATTTTATCCACTTTATGGCACTATATAACCTTTACTGAGTTGTGTTTTTTATACCCATTCAAACATTGCAAGCAAACTATATTGATACTCTTTGCACTGCTGATACTACTAGCTGGTGGCCTGGTGGTTAAGGAGTTGACCCTGAGAAGGTTGTGGGTTTGAATCCTAGGACTTCCCATGGCACCACTGAGGTACCCACCCACTGCTCCCCAGGCACTGCATTGGTGGCTGCCCACAGTTTCACTTGGTGAATGGGTTAAATACAGAGAAAGAATGTGTTCTCAGATGACACAAATAGACACCTTACACTAGAAACAACACATTTTTACTTTTTCACTAGATTCTTTAAATTATGAGGTTGTTTTAAAGTAAACATATGAATATCGCTACACTCAAGTTAACACTGCTGCACACTCAGCTAAAATCATAAGGCTGACAAAATTACCAAACTACCCTACATAAACCAAATGTGGTGCTTTAAGCTGCTGTGGCATTAATAGCCTGTAGTATGAGTAATAGGTGTTGTTGTACCATTGGAGTACAGAAGACCTACGTTCATTTGATGTCAGTTCAATGCTATTGTCAGTGTTGTGCCAGTTCACACTGAAAAAGAACTAGTTCAAAATACAGTTCATTCAAATAAAAATGAACTAGTTCAC
>JBBPCY010000023.1:13988971-14005948 GCA_037974405.1 Brachyalestes nurse | reverse complement strand
GGTGAGAGTAACTTAAAAGTAATGCAATAGTAGTGTAATGCCTTACATTTTAAATACAGTAATATTGTAATGTAATGTATTACTTTGAAATGACAGTAACATGTAATAAATAACGCAAGTAACTGTTTCGAAGTAACTTGCCCAACACTGGTTATAAGGGATTTTTAGTTTGACATGAGTACTCCGGCTGGGCGAGTGTTTTCACAGCCGGCCAGTGGTTTGAGTTAATGATTAAGTGTGTTATTTGTGCTGGGGTTAATTGAGTTGGGGATATAAGCCTCTTTGTTTTGTGTATCGGTGTCGATCCACCGTCCTTTTGGTCTGTTTGTAGGCCCTCATGCCATTTTTTTTTAATTTGGCACCCCGAACTGACATGTCCAGAGACTTTTCTTCTGTTATTCCATTCAATTCATGTTAGGGCTGTCACAAAATTAAAATTAATTGCTTTTGTTTTATTTGAGATATTATTTCCATATTATGTGTTTTGTATATGTTTTGTTTTAACATTTTTATAAATTTTGTTTAAACTATATGTGTAGACAAAATAAGCTTGATGAAAATATATCTATTACTTTAAGTAATTCAAAGATGTTGTTTTCTGTTTTCTAGGGATGGGAATCGATAAGAAATTATTGATGTCAATGCCATTATAGATAGTTCTTATCGATCCGATTCCTTATTGATTCCTAAGCAGTGTTACTGTGAGCCTGTTACCTTAATGCATTCTGGGTAATGTTGTCTTTCATGGAGTGTTTGGGGTTTTACATGGCTGCACTGTTTGTGAGTGATTGTTGCCACTCTGTTATTTTTGAGACAGTAAATAAACGCTCCCGTTCCGAGGGAGGAAAGAACAGATCCCGTTCCCCGTAATTGTTTCATTTTTGGACGCGCTCTGTGGCCGAGAATGATGAGCCAAAGTCTGGCTAGCAGCCGCTAAAGCCGAGACTGTGAAGGCAACAACAGTATATAAGAAATATATAGTTTTAACTGAGCATAATTTTTGTGGACAGATAATAAGAGCTGGTTAGTTTACATACATATTTACATTAAAAAAGGTAGTCATAGGCCATTGTTAGCCTCCAAAGCAGCCGTTTTTTTATATGTCGGAACTCAGTCTTGCCACACAACCATGGAGCTTGCACTCAAGCACTGGAGAATGGAACACATGGCATTCTTGAATTGTAATGCTGTGTTGAGACCTGTTGCTGGTGTTACCACCTTTGCAAGTTAAAATGGCACTGCATAGGTAACACATGCAGCTATGTTTTTTTTTTTTGTAAAATGCAACGACGCCGCGGACCGCTTTCTCCACTCCAGTCGTGGAGTGTGATGTCATCGTGCGTGACGCAAGAATCATTAGAGGAACCGATAACGCCCGGAGGGAAACAATTCTGGTCCTTCACAAAATTAGAACCAGTTCTAAATTGTAACCGGGTTTCGATTCCCATCCCTACTGTTTTCTGCACATGAGGCTGCATAGCTGCAGAGCAGTCAGAGTGTTTATACTGACAACTGCTCTGATAACTGCTGAAAGTGCCTACAGTGAGTATCAGAACTTAACGATGGAGCAATGTAGCAATGGATAAAAAAGTTTTATGAATCACAAGGATGGCCATGTGTTTGTGTGTGTGTGTCACTTGGGGAAGAGATGGTACCAGGATGCCCTATGAAAAGAAAGCATGCTGCTGGAGGCAGCGTGATGCTCTAGGTAATGTTCTGCTGGGAAAACTTGGGTTCTGCATTCATGTGGTTGTTATTTTGAAATCGACCACCGACCTAAATATTGTTGCAGACCACGTTTACTCCTTCGTGCCATGTCAGCAGGATGATGTGCACTGCCACACTGCAAACACTGTTCAGGAATGGTTTGAGTAACATGGCTAAAAAGGTTTAAATGTTGATTCAGTCTCCATGTTCCCCAGAGCTCAGTCTAATCGAGCATCTGTGGGAGGTGCTGGACAAACTAGTCTAGTCCATGGAGGCCCCATCTCACAACTTACGTGACTTAAAGGATGTACTGCTAACTTCTTGGTGCCAGATACCACAGCAAACCTACAGAGGTCTTGTGGAGTCTATGCAAAGCTGTTTTGGCAGAATGAAGGGGACCTACACAATGTGTAATATTATGTTTGCTGAAAATATAATGAACTATATTTACATTTAGTTTACATTCCATATTCATATAATTGTTTTGAGTCTATACTTTTTTTTTCATGATTTTATTTGTTTCATCTTGATGACAAAATGGACATCACATAACTTGTGTACTTATAATCACAAACATCATATGAATTGAAAGTTTCATGGATTCATATTTTCTCTGCTTCTTTAAATGAGCTGTGGTTCATACAAACTTAACAAATCATAAGAAGAGGTGTTTCAAGGTGTATGCACTATGGAGGCCCCAGGATTTAAAATAAAACACATGGGAAGCAAATTCACAAGGTTATGCTCTTTTAAATGAAGTAGAACTTTCGTGCAAATTCAGAGCACTCTGGGTTTTTTTTCATACATGTGTTTGTGTTGGATGGGGTCAGGTCTCTTTGGGGATTGGTGGGAATTTATTGGACTGTCAGAACGAAGAGGTGTTGGGTTGAGCTGGTCACAGAGCTAAAGGTAGACGTTAAGCTCCTCCTCCCTTCATTTTTTCCATGCAAATATTGTTATGAAAAATAGCTGACAGTGAAAATGGAGTCTCTAAGTCCCTTGCATCCTGTACCCAAGTGGCTTAATTTATTATAAGTGGACTCGCTGAAAATGATCTATACAGCTAAATTACCACCAGAGCTCTTTCCCATACGCCATGGCACTTTTTTGTGGCTGATGTCATCAGCTCACTCCCTAGAACCCAGTGTTTGGACTGAATGTGGCTATAAAGTGATTGAGGTTTTTATTTCCATATAAAAATAACAATCACCCATTTCATCACAGAAACACATACTCAAGACGTTGTCCAGTTGCAATAACATTGTGAGTTGCTTGATCATGTGTCTACATACACATAAATTGATGTTTCTAGGCATGTGTGTATATGTGTGTGTGTTCTCCTGTATTAGTTTAATGGAGAGTGATTGGACACTCCTGGACTGTTTGGCCTTCTTTCCCTCCATCTCTCTCTCTCACAAGTTTTGCACTGACATTGTTTTTACACATCATGCTCCATATGAAATACAGTGTTAATATGTGCAGTCGGCCTCTAGGTCAAAACACACTAGAGCATTTTTACTCTCTACTCTCAAACCAAAAAAGTGGTGGTTTTGCCCTGATAAGGTATTTCTTAAATGATATTATTCATGTGTACTTTGGCTCTACATGAACTAAATTTATTACATCAACACAATTACTGGCTAATTTACTCTCTTTTGACTGTTTCATTCATGTGGAACTGCTGTGCACATTCATTTGCTTTTGTTATACAACCTTCAGGTCAATGTAACCCTCCTGAGTACAACAACTACAAAATAGAAAAATAGAATAATGTAAGAGATGTTGACAAAAGCACAAATGTAACAAATATAAATATAGTAGTGTATACAGACTATTGACTAAATGTATCTGAATATTTACTATGGATATTTACTATGTGCAAATTGACATTGTGCAAAAGACAAATGGTCAAAATGGTTCAGAAGACATCATGGTATGGGGAATCCTGTTGCGTGAATGTTAGACATGCCCTGTTTGAGAAGCCTTATGACCTAAAGATAAAACCTCAACTTGTCACCATAAGGATTCAAAACCATTTGCCCAAGTTTAGCAGGCAGAACAGAACAGTTGCAGGAATGTCCTTGATGATCCAGATTGCTGTGGCCTTACAGCGTTCTGCTGCTCTGATCTCTTGCTGCCTGCCTTTTTGGCCTTGAACAGAGCAGAGAACAAACCAGGACTGCAGGAAAGACCCTAAACCCTTTAAACTTAAATAGTCTTAAATAGTAAAGATGCTGCCTTGCCTTAGTGTTTGTGTGCTGTAACCAGGTTATGTTGTCAGAAATCTGAACACAAAGGTGCTTACCATCATCACCGGGTTGCCATTTATGTATGTGGTTTAGTAGGAGTTCTGTAGTTTTCTGCTGTCGTTCATAACCTTTGTACACGATGTATCAAAGTGGAATAAGGGACATATGTATTCTGGAGTCAACATGTGTTTCATTACATATAGCAAAGACTTTTAATATGTTGACCAAGTTTGGTTTCTGCAAGTCTGTATGGCATTTCACGGCACACTTTCTCAATTAATGTAATAAGACAAATGTAATTTCAGACCAGTCTTTGACCATGTCACATTATTGATTCCCCACTGTGTTCTTCTATATAACCAGTCATAACACAGTAACAATATGATACTATGTCTAATCACATACTATTTTGTCAATAGTACGGAGCACCACTACAAGTGCATTTATTTTTTTACAATTACACACAACTCATCACAGTTTGATTGACGCCACCATGGGAAGAGGATCAGTCCTACATTTGGACGGCATAGAGCACTCGGGAACGTGGCATTTACAACTAGAACCTTTCTGCTCTGTGCACTCAGCTATGTTATGCACAATCAGTGTCTATGACAACTCTCATCTAGTTGACAGCAAATCTTCAGAGTAATATCACCTTTCAAGACAAATTATCCTCCTCTCTCTCTGAAAACAACCGAGTGTAATTATATTATAATTGCCAAAGAAAATCTGGTGTGGCTGAGTTTACTTTAGAAATCCCGAGACACTTAATCTGGGAAAGACCTTTGTAGAAAATGGATCAAAGAAAGGAAATTCACATAATTCACAAAACCAATGAGAAAGGAAAGACAAAAACATTTGAAATGAGTTATTCCTTAAAAAAAAGTTGTTTCCTCTGACGATGATACAGAAAGTATTACGATATAAGATTTAATTTTTTTTTGTTGTATTGGTGTTTTTGTTGTGGTGTAGAGATATTTAAACCATGACAGATAGCCTTTGTGAATGCTGAATGTGAAAAAAAGTATTAAGAACATGGAAAAAAGTTATCAAAGTGTTTTTCAGGTTGCCTTTGCTTTAGTAATTTATGTCTTCCTGCAGGACTGTTCCCAGCATGCATCTGTTTTTTGGAGACCGAGGTTTAGTGTTGTGGAGTGCTCTGGCTAGCAGACGTCCTGAGTGAACCACTTTCACCCCCCATGGATTCCTGAGCAGCTTGATCATGAGACGTGTGTTAGACAGGCAGTTTGTAGTGGTTTGCTGTACATTATCTAAGTGAGTTATCTGAGCAGGTTGTCCAAATAGAGTAGGATTTACACTAACACAGGGGAGCTGTGACTCTCCAACCTTAACCTCAGCTCTCTTGTTGACTGTATGAGGAAATTCTTATATTCTTATATAATTCTTCATTGTTATATATTGAAAGAAAATTTGTCCCTTATATGTCTGCCATATTTTGACTTTACTTCATATTGAAGCAAACGGAAATAAATCAGTTAAAGTTATGTTGCATGAAATAAACATTATGAGTTTCCTAGAATGACATTAGGCCTGGTCCTGGACTATATTTTCCTCTTTATAACATCCATTCAGTTTGCTGTGCAGTCCAAGCATAGGCTGCTCTCCTAGCTGTGAGTTGTCAAGAATCTCAGAGAGAAAGTCTGGCTCATTCCCTGTATCTTCAACCCTGTATCTTCGATAATGGATTAACATTTATTAGAGCAATAAAAAAACGTAAATCACCCAAGACCAACACCAAATAGGCACCGAATTTTTTTTGTTTAGTTTTATTGTGATGGCTGTGATACAAGTATACCCTGGATTTTTATGTTGTGTCCACTGAATGGTCTTTTTTTTTACACGATTCAGTTGTTAAGATGTGTCTAAAGTAATTGGGTGTGATTTTGTATAAAATGTTACAGTCCTGAGAAGCTTACCAAGTCCAATTTTTTTAAAGTGGTGTTTACAGAAACCAGACACCTGCGCTTGATCCATCTGAAAGCTACCTCACAGAAATGTATTTTAAAAAATGAAGTGCTGATGCCTGAGACATTGTTTTGTGATTGTCTTGCGATAAGCTTTCTGCTATCAGGTCCTCGTGAGGCAAAAAAGTCCCAAAGAAAAAATAAATAACATGTAATGCATTTTTTTTTCATATTTACTGTTTTACCATTATAACCATTACATATAAAACTCAGAAGACACATGTAGCTTCACTAGTGGATTTAGAAAATAAAGCTTTCTCTACAAGAACCATTTCATAAACATTATGAACGACTTTGTTTACTTCACAACAAAAATTTGTGGAATTTTCCTTCGAGCTAGAAGTAAGATAAAAAATTCATACTGTGAATATGTTTGTGTACTATATACAACAGTAGGCTAGAGAGAGGCCTAGCAAAAGCAGGCCTGGAGAGAGCTATAACATGTTTTGGCTATCGCTGACAGATTGTGTTACTTGTGGAAAAAGGATGTGTGTTCTGCACAGTTAAGAGCGTCTTACAGAAACGGATTAAGTGGCCAAATATTTACAGAAAGAAGTCCAGCTGAATTACTGATTCTGAGTATTATTTGTTTTGACCTCAGAATGAGATTTGTTTGTGTACATCACTGTATTCGGATAGGCCCCTGTATTCACAAACATGCGTATGAGTGTGTTTGCTTTGTGTGTGTGTGTGTGTGTGTGTGTGTGTATTGGTGTGTGTGCACCAGCTTCAGTGTAATAGAGTTTATTCCCATCGTGAATCCGTACACTTTGTTGGACGGATTTGCATTGGGTTTCTATTTTCAGTTTGTGTTTAGATCTTGAGGCAGTGAAGAATAACACAGAGCAGAAACCGACACATTCTGGCTCCCTGTAGTACAGCTGAGGTGTCCAGTGACAAAAAAGTTTGTGCTATATCAACCTGTATGTGTAATGATTGATTCCAGGATAGGATGCCACTGGTGAGATTTTAAAACTGTATTAGATTATTCAGCTCAACGAACAGTTTTAGTGTTGCCCGTTTAGCAAATAATTGCTATAATATTTACTCTTTGCAAATATTTACTCTTCTTATACATGACTGTGTTAATCAGTGTAAGTTAAAGCTGCCTTTAAGCTGGTCACACTGCCGGATATTGACAACAGATGAGGAGATCTTAATACTGATATCAAGAGAAAATTGTTACTTTCGTAATAGTTTATTCAGTTGTCTTCAGTTGTGTTTGTGTTGCATCTATTGAACATATTACCCTAATTTTGGAGAACATGATCTATGTTCCAAACAAACACAGGGCAGCCAAATTGTGCATCTTTAGTCTTACCTGGCCACAAAGTATACAATTTAGCTCTAAGTGTTTAGAAGATTGTACAAAATCCACTCCGGCAACTTTATGTTGCAGAAATGTTTCTTAGTATTTGCAGATTCTTTGTTATGCTCTGTTCTACACATTAGGTTCACAACGTGCAACAGGTTAGCCTAAAGCTAGTCTAAAATAAACAGCCATGAGAGTTGCCAGCTCAGACACAGCCATGCAATAAGAATGCTAATGCTGACTATTAGCATGATAATTAAACCACCTTGGCACATAATTGTGCTAAAGCATTAAGAGTGTCCTTCACTGGAAGTAAGGGGTCTGAAAAAACAGGTGTGTCGAAATACTTTTCTCCATAAAGTGTATTTCCCAGATTCCAATACCATTTAGTTGCATCATTAGCTGGCTGATTCTCTGTTATGTTTTGCCAATGACATGAAACTAAACCTGAGTAACATTTTACAATCACATTTTACATCTGTGGCTACGAACACACTAAAAGAACTCTCTCTGATCCAGCACTTATAGACAGAGCCTGCTTACAAAAGGGTTAAAATAATAGTTTAAACCTTTCCTCTTCCAAACTTGGGCATTATTCTCTAGACAGAACATTAATCATTGTTTCCCTGAGTTTTGTAGTTTTTGTCATTAAAAATGCTCAAATCTAAACAGCTTCCTGTTTATTACCATACATTTTACTGCGAACAAGCAAAGCACGCGTTCATTAAAACATTTGAAAAATTATGTGTGCTGTTCTCAAACTTTTGACAAGCAATCCACTTCCAAGTTAAGCAGCTCTATGTCTGCTCTGTTTATTGCTTTGGGAGCTGGAGTTGTTTACAGGAAACAGGAACGTCATGTGTGCAGGAAACAAAGAGCAGAGAGAAAGGATAAAAACACACAGATCAGCTTTCTGCTCAGGACTGCTTTCCAGCATCCAATCTGCAAGTCACGCTCACGGATTATTGTTTTTAAAAAAACATCTTGATCTCTAACTTTCTGCTATTTTGCTGTGTTTAACTGCAGTTATGTAATTATATTATTGTTTGCATACTTTGATGTGTCATGTACACCCATGCTGGGTCTACAGTTATCACCTAACTGCAAACATTTGCTCCTCTACATCATTTTTTAGTCCCCTTCACCTCATTCAGTAATGGTCAGGACCCCTACAAGACCACCAATGTGCAGGTATTATTTGGGAGGAGGCAGATCTTTCCCAGCACAGCGGACACACACCATGTAAGTGTTTCTTCAGTGCTGAGAATGATCTACCTACTCCAAAATAATACCTGCACACTGTTGGTCTTGTAGGGGTCCTGACCCCTGATAAAAAGGTTAAGAAGTAATACGTGGAAAAGTAATACATAAAATACTAAGTGCAGCTCTAGGGTAAGTGGACAGAGAGTATAGACACAATATAGGTGTGCACAACAGTAACTGTTCATAAGAATTCATCTGTGAATTCAGCCATCTGTCAAATTAACTTTCGAATGTTGTTTGCTCATATCAGTAATATGCACCAAATATTATTAAAAGACAGAGTGAATGCAAAGTCTTTTCTGAACACAATCAAAGCCAAGGCTTGCCAACAGACTAAACACTACATTAGAGTAAGAAATTTAGCTAAGAGACTAATGTTGGGGCAGCTAGTGACCTTGTGGTTAGGGAGTTGCCTCTGCAATCAGAAGGTCGTGAGTTTGAATCCCAGGACTGCCAGTGGCACCACTGAGGTACCCTTAAGGAAAGGTATCGTCCCCACACACTGTTCCCTGTGCACTGTGTTCCTGGCTGCCTGCTGCTTCACTTGGTGAATGGGTTAAAAGCTGAGAAAGCATTTCACACTGTTTACGCTGTGTGTTGTGCTGTGTTCACAAATGACAAATGGACAGTTTACACTTAATGTTGCTAACATGTAATGGACATTTGTAAATCCACCAACTAGAATTATGTAAAAAGTGTGGTGTCACTGGCAGTCCTGGGATTTGAACCCACAACCTGATTGCAGGGGCAACTCCCTAAACACTGGGTCACCAACAGCCCCAAACCCAAGTGATGCAGGCAGGAACACAGCACCCGGGAAGCAGTGTGTGAGGACGGTACTTGGCTAAAAGGTACCTCAGTCCTGCTACTAGCAGTCCTGGGACTCAAACCCACAACCTTCTGAACACGGAGCGAACTCCTGTACCACTAAGCTACTAACTGTTCTGCAAATCACAATTTTGACAAATCACAAGCTACAAACTCACTGACACACAACAATAAAGCCAATGGCAAAAACATGTACAAACTGTACACATAGATTTAACATTGGGATCAGAAGTGGATTTGGAGTCTTTTATCATACTGGATAACTCACAAAGTGTGGGCTTCCGGTTCTAAGTCTTAGGCATATGAAGCAACGCACAATGGATGATGTGAATTTTAAGACAGGAAAGGGCCTTGTGACCCCAAACCCTCCCCCCACACTAGAGATCTAACAAAATGATTTCAATTTTTATTTTTTCCAAACAGTAATATGGAATAACCTGCACTAGTAAGGAATGTTATTATAGTGTGAGAAGTTATTAGACAATCTGGAATCTCTGTGTTATAATGTCAGCATTAAGTCTGGCCAGCAGGCACAACACTACTTTAAATCTCTGTTTTATTCCATTCATACTCACGCAATGTCACCTGCAGTCAGTGTGCTTTAGGTGTTGACAGGTGAAGCTTTACTTTAGACAAAGCTTCAAGTCTACCTAAACAAGCACTTTACACACTGCTCCAAAACAGCCATTAAATCAGCTCCTGCGAATCCATCACCTCATGTTTTTACCACGAGAGAAAGAGAGAGAGAGAGAGAGAGAGAGACAGACAGACTTGAGTTCATAGTGAAGAAATGGGCAAAAAGGAACACCAGCATGTGTTTGTGTGTGTGTGTGTGTGTGTATGTGTGTGTATGTTTAGCTCTTTATGTGCACCACATGCTACCCTGACTGGGTTGGACCTCTTAAAAAGTCCTAGTGATGTGTGTGTGTGTGTGTATGTGTGTTTGTGTGTGTGCGTATGTGCGTGTGTGCGTGTGCATGTGTGTGTGCGTGCGTGTGTGTGTGAGCGTGTATGCGTGTGTGTGTGTGTGTGTGTGTGAACCCTGGTATGAGTCTAGCCTCTGACTGTTGCCATGTAGATTCAAGTGATGACTAAAGTGTTAATGAGTCGCTGCCCCCCCCCCTTCTGTGGACCCACACTGTTTATTATCAAAATGATGCTCACACACTTGTGGACATTTCTATCATTACAGGTGCAGGGAATGACTCTTAAATGGAGTACTTTTTTTGGAGTACTGTTTTTTCCACAGACAGATCTGTCTTTTTTATTATGGATTAATATGAAGGCCAGATAGCTATAAATCAACAAATCCAAAAGAGGTCCACATTGTTTTCTCACTGTAACTATATATCTTTATTATAATGAAATTTTAAAGCAATGGTCGGCAGCTGGAGCTGTACATGGACTTTCCTTGTTAACTGACTTTGCCGTAGTCCTCCCCACTAGGAACAACATCCTTGGACTCTCCCAGTTTGGATTGGCTGTCACCAGCCTCAGCACCACCTCATCTTAACCATACGCACCTGTAGCTCATTCATAATCTGCTTAATCCAACATCTCAATTTATCTGTTTGGGGTTTTTCTGCTTGATTTCTGAGGCCTTTTCTTAGTTTAGTTTTTGATGGCTGTTCTGGTTTTCAGAATTTGATCATGATTTTGCCCTCTGTGTGTCTGGCTGTCTGTGTTTTGAACTCTGCCAGGTACGACTGCAAGTAATGGACTGCCCATATTTAAACTACTATGCACATGTCCTTCTTAGCTAGTTTTTGTTACCATGATTGCAATACACCTTGCAAACTTTTAAAATCATATTTATGTAACATGGCTAATGATAATAATCTTATTTTCATTTTTTGGATCCCTGAGATACAGGGACTCACAAAAACAGTTACATTCGGCTCAAGTTAAAACACAAGTGTTTCAGACATTGTGTTAGACTCCTTTTGGTCAGTTTGCGTACAGATCTGTCAAACTCTGTGGAGTGTTTGTGTAGAAGTGTGTGCCATTTTTGAGGAGGGATTAGCTGACTGATTATTGTTGATAAAGTTAAAAGATAAATAAAACCATCACCACATGCTCCTCACTCATCCAGCCCTGAACAAACACTACACAAACATTTCAAAGCACTTCACATACATGACACACAGCGATGCTGATACAGTGAATTCCTGGAAAAAGAACAAACGTTATATTAGTCACTCTTACACACACAGCATTCTGCCATGTGTTCCTGTTTCCATTTTGTCCCACTTGTCTTTTCTTGAGAGTGATTTTTCTGGCCAAACTCATGGAATTTGTCTTGGCAATGTCTTGCATTGAGACAAATATGGAGGTTCTTTACACCTTGCAAACATCATGTGTTTCATACCCAGATTGCATCTGGATATGCTTTGGTCAGATTCCATTTACACTTTTAACTAAAATGCCTCCCCAATGGGACCAAATGACATCTGGACATCTGATTTCGCTTTACAGTGTAAAAAGCACATCGAAACATATACAGTGGGGGCCAGAAGTGTGAGACAGAAAATCAGTGATTTCTTTCATTTAATCGCCTGAAAATAAACAACACAAAGATGAATTAGAAGAATCTTAATAATGTAAATCAAAGAAAATGTATTTATTTTGTTTGAAATAAACAATTTCTAGGTCTATTTTTAGAAGAAAGGGCCTTGTTTTTAAACAGAATTTTAAAAAAATCCTATGGAAAGCAGAGGGAGTTTTGTGTTGGGCTAAAATGAGAAAGTTGGATTAAGTGCACCACAAACAATTTTTCAATGTGCTCCTTGGTCTGGGTCAGAATTATTTTTGTTGAGTTACAGTGAATTTTCCCGTCAGTCAGGTGTCCTTGGAAAGGGTAGACGAGGACTACTGGCTTGTAAATTCTTACATTTTCTTGTGAGCTGCCAGCTTTGGGGCCCCATATATCGGGTCGCCCCAATCAAGGCACCTCCCTTTTACTAAAGTGCATATTCAGACGACTCTCAGGTAGATCTACACATATCGCCATTTCTAGCCACTGCAGGACCATAATCAGTCTAGGGGAACTTGTATTAATGTTAAAAAATCTCATAAAGTGAAATTTTCATGTCATGGGACCATTTATATATATATATATAGTAAACCCCCGCTTATCGCGGAGTTACGTTCCAAGAGCGCATCGGTATAAGCAGCAATAAATGAAATTAATTTACAGTAATAATAATACAGGGCTTTAAGAAGAACAAAGCGAAAAACATGAGAACACTCGAGAGTGTCTACGGGGAAAATTCTGGACTGCAGCTGCCAGAGATGCGTCACAGGGGAGCAGCCAATTAGTAGCAAGGAGAAATAAATAACGTTCTCAGATTGGCTACTTTCAAACCTCCCGCCTCTGAGTACAGGTGACTGTGATGTCCGGAACTCATCCACCACACCCCCGATTGCCTTGCTAAGTGCGGTACCCAAACATAAACAATCAGCATGAGGAGGACAAGGCCCGGACATCACAAAAGCAAAATAAATGCGGAGGATATCTGCAGTTTCCACGACAGTGCGAACAATTATTAGTTCGGCTCTCAAAAAAAAATTTGAAAGACTGAAGTCCTGATTGCTGAACCATGATTAACCGGGGCATTTATTGTATATATATATTATATATTTGAGAAAAATATATTTTGTCTTTAAAAATATATATTTTATAAGCAATCTATTTATTCAGGCTAGCCTGTGGAAAAATGCTCCCTTGAAGCTTATACAGCTGCCACTGTCCCAAGGTAGCACAGATTTATGGGTGTGGCATGGAATCCCTAGACTGTGGACCTGCACATGCGCAGAAGGGCACAGTATCACATCTGGATGGGTAGTTTTGACAGAACAGCCAGAAGCATGATTAATGTGGTGGTAATTGGGGAGGGGGGTTTATAATGGTTATAAAGCTATAATGGTTCTGGCGCCCATGCTCTGAGGGGATCTTGTTTTTCTGTAACAAACTAGATAAAACGTGAATGCCCTGCAGTGGCAAATAGCTTTCGTTTTATATTTGATTTGATTACATTAATGTAATGTAAAGTTTTACAAGAGATTTACATGAAATATTTGAACTGCAGCTGTGTAAGTGTGTTAAATGGAAAACTGCTGTTAAAAAGTTGTTTGCAAATCAAATGTTATTGCACTGTTGTCCATATAGTTTTGTTCATCAAATAAAAGTGTACAATATTCAACTTTTGAATTTATATATATATATATATATATATATATATATTGATGAACAAAACTATATGGACTATATGGACAATATAAACACACAAACTCTGCATTGGGATCTTCCTGAAATGGTTTTCAGTTTCTGAGTCACTGCATGCAAGCCTAAGATCAAACTACACAATGGCAAGCACCTGCTGGAGTAGTGTAAATTATGCCACTAGTAAACTCCTTAGTAGTGAAAATGAAGGGGAGTGATGGATGGCACTTCATTGTCCAACAGTCTGAATCTGGGTTTTGTAGAAGTGTAAACTTTCTACCAGAATGCATAGTGTAAACAGTGAAGTTTGTAGGAGGAGGAATAATGGTTCATTTACCTTTTTTTCCAATGTGATTTGCTGTGATAAACACTGTCCTGATAAATGATTTTAAATGCATTACTTATGTGCCTTAGACTTCTGCACAATTAAGATCATTGGCGTTAGAATGATAAAATAATAAGCTTTCCATTTACAAAACCATTAATTATGCATGTTCGTTTGTCAGCAGAGAGCTGTTAAATTAACTTGCTGAATTTGAGGATCCTGTCAGGTTACTAGCCATATTATAAGCTTTAATTGTAGTGTGGTCTCCATGGCCACAGTGTAGTGTGTTTATTTTGGGTCTGCATTGTGTGTGTTTGTGTGTAACTGGAGCTGTTAGTGGTAAAGGAGGATAACTGAGGTCACACTAATCTGAGTCTGGATTGTGGCTTGTAACCCGACCCTCATCAGTATGAGTGTAATTAAGTATGAAGGGAAATACGCACAGGTGCTTTCGTACTGACTAATTAAACCAGACTCTCCTCACAGAACAGACTCAAAAAAGAGAGAGGGAGACCCTTCACAGTTTTGGCCAGCAGTTACTATAGCATGGGGTCATTCTGTATGATTTATTTCTTGTTCCTTGAAACAAAACAGTTAACTAATCAAAGCGCTTTCTGAGTTGAAGTGGATGTGTTAACAACAGGGAGAACCGACCAGTATTGCAGTCGAGGGATGAGTGTGTGCATTTGAATGTGGATATTGCTTTCTTTGCTTTTGTTTAGCTTTAATTTATCTTAAATCTTACGTACATACTGTATTGATTTTGTTTCATATCATACTTTTTTATGGTTATCTATGTATAAATAAACTTGCCTTTGTACTCTTTTTCTCATGCTCTCTATTTCTCTCTCTCTCTGTCACTCTCTCTCTCTCTCTCTCTCTCTCTCTCTCTCTCTCTCTCTCTCCCTCTCTCCCCTTTATATGGATTTGGTTAGCCAGAAGGTCATTTCTCTTTGACCGATCTGACCTTGGCTAATTTGTTTCAGCAGTGTTAAGTCTTCAGAGTGTGTGTTCACATCTGGATCTAGAACCCCCCACCAATACCCCTTAAATATTAAACCTTAAACATTACACATAAATCAGCTGCTCCCATTCACATAACAGCCCTGAGATTTGAACTTTTGTATTGACTAAGGTAGTCACTATATAGTTTATCCATAATCAGATAAATTATCTTATTATCTTTAATATTTTGACAGTTAATTAATTATCCAGAACTTTAGATAAATACACAATTAAACAAATAAAAATGACTAGCCACTAAATGTATTAGCCACATATTCAGCCACTAACTGAATAATACGTCAAAGAATAGGATAAGTCTAAATCTTAGGCAACCAGTAAACCAGTGCATGTGAAGAGAAGATACAGGATGTTTAAAACGAGTGCGTGACTTTATTGTGCATAATTCAAACTTATTGTACTTTTGCCATCTTTTATTTAAGCAATGGAACACGAGAGGAGCTGAATCACAGAAATGATTTAGCCTGAGGCACAAAGGCGAGAGAGAGAGAGAGATGGAGAAAAAGGGGGGGCTATGTGAGACAGGAGAAAGATCACCTTCATTCATGACATTCATGACATGCTCAACCTGCACAACCCCAGACAAAAAGTAGCAGAATTTTGTCACAAAACCATCCAAAACATACAATGTGAATCTTAGACCTCTGCTGTTTCATTTTTACCAGATTTGCCTGAGTGGATTTATTTCAATCACTCTGTAAAATATTTCACGGCCCATCTTGTTTGTATTCTGCTCTTTCTGGCTCCAGTATGTTTAGTGTTTTCCACCATCACAGCTGCCAAAAAGTTGACTTAGGGGCTGAAACAGGCTTGGAATTTGATGCTGGCATGTTGTCGCACACTCCTTCAGAATCTGACCAAAAGAGCTGCAGGTGAAATATTATTAGTGCTTTGCTGCACAACTGGTACTGAGCAGAATGATACCCATGCTATTATCACAAATGACACAATGGGTGCAATGCTTCTTGACCAATCAGACTGTGTTGTCAGAACTAACTGTCACATAATACCTAATACCTAATACATAATACCTATTCATTTCTGATAGTGTCCCTAAGGGATTTTAGTAGCATTGAGCTAATGGCAAAGACTCTCTGTCCATTTCAAACTAAACACAGATATCTGAATAATAAAATAAATTACATGTTTTATATTAAACTTGCAACAGATGAATTAATGTAAGTGGTACCTTGTGTGGAGCATTTGTAAAATGATTTCTTCACTAAAGAGTGCTGGAATAGAGCTGCTCCTGTTCACGTGCTCACAGAAACACAATGGCTAGGCTGCTGCTCGCATTCACAGTCAATTACATATCTAGAACCTTCAGAAGGCCTATAGTGATGTTCTCACTCATGAAGCTTGTTTCACTCAGTGGACATCTAAATCTGATTTGTTGATTCTTTTGATTTTCCGGATGATGTTGTTTAATCTAATGCAGTAGGACTTGAAAGCCATACCAGTGGGAGAACCTACCACAGAGAAAAGAAGTGATCTGATAATTTTCTGCTGTGCCTCTCAAGATTTAACCTTAGTGTTTCCATCCAAAAATTAAATAAGAGCACTACTGCAAGACTTGCAGATAAATACAATTTGCAGCCAAGTAGTTTTATAGCTCAAATTAGAACTAGAAGACAACACTCATGAAATGTGATATTATTAACTTTATTCAAGCAGCTTTAAATATCATTTAATTTTGGCTGTTACTGTGATACAGTCTCTAACTTTGCATCAGCAAGAAAATGGTTTCCAATAAAGTGTCTAGCAGTGGCGGTTTCTATAAGACTACAGGTGAAACAGAACTCTCCTAATTTCAGCTCCTCAAGGCTCTGGTCAAAAACACGAAACAGCGCCACCCCCAACCGCGGTGAAACAGAGAATTTCAGTGAAACATGTTTCAAAGAAGCTCCATAGATTTCAGTGTAAACCTCCTCAGACCCCCGCGGCTCGTGGTTTTTTCAGGTTTGAATGGAAAATAAGTCCCACCCGTGAAACAGGCGACTGCCTACTGTGATAGGGTAGTTCTTCGCTTCAAAATGACAGATGTGACTTTATGTCCAATCACT
>JBBPCY010000023.1:13968388-13988871 GCA_037974405.1 Brachyalestes nurse | reverse complement strand
TGTGTGTGTGTGTGTGTGAGCGTGTTTGTGTGTGTGTGTGTGGGTGTGTGTGTGTGTGTGTGTGTGGGGGTGTGTGTGTGTGTGTGTGTGTGTGTGTGTGTTTGTGTGCCTCAGTCCTGATTAATTGTAATGGCAGCAGTAGGGGAAAGGGCTGTATGCATTACTGTGCAGGTTTTGTTTTGCTTGGCTGTTTTGGTCCTGAGGTCTAGCAATTAGCATGCCTGATAATGCTAACCTCTGACCCTTAGGTCTTGGAGCACTAGTCTCCGCCACACTATTAAAGAAGAAAAATGCTTATTTGGCAAAGTAATTTATGAATGCTGGATGCAGAAGCATTCAGCTGGCTCTCAACACCCCAGAGTTAGCCTTCACATTTTTTTGATGACCCTGAGTGAGTTGGAAACCTGTTGTTTTCATTCTTTATTTTTCTGCTTTAAAAGTTGATGAATGACCAAGTATGTGGTGTAATTGTATGGTTGCCGGTCTCCTAAGTACACCCAAGCCAAAGTGGGGGTCTGTTAGGATTCAGCTGTGTGTTTGAAGGCAGTATTCCACTGTGTGGAAGTTTGGAAAATGTACAGCTCTAACATGTCTGAATGTATGTGTGAGATAATGTACATATGGATATGCATATGGACACTGTTGCAAATCAACTCTCTTTCAGTTGTAAACAGTAAATTTACTTAATTTTGTCAGAACAAAACATGAACATTACAGGAAAAAGCAAAAAACAATCGTATTGTATATTTGATGCAGAATTTATTTCATGTTGATGTTGAAACCCAGATGTGTGTTTGGAATGGCCATTAACCTTGTTAACCTTTACATTCTTTTATGACAAATGAACCAAATTATGTTGAAAATTTGGTTTGTAAAAACAAAAAAGTGTTTTTTAGGGATTCTTTCAGGAAATGTACATCCATGAAAGTTAAGATGGACACAATGCAATCTTACCAGTTAATTAAATATTTACAAAAGTAATAAAGTTTTAACTTTGATACCTCAGAGTGAAGCAATTTATAGTCGAATACAAACCACAAACCAGGGTATTCATGAAGTGTATACCTTAACCACCAAACTAATCATATTATTCTTAATTAATATGCTAGGTCATTATAATGACATAAATAAACAAAATGTCTGAATTTGTTACATTATTAATAGGTATTCACTTTATGATAACATTTTACTGTAAGGTAGTGTTTATAAGGCTACATGACATCTACATAAGTCATTTATGAGAAATGACATTAAATTATAAAGCAACCTTTATAATAAGTGGATTTTGTTGGATTAAAGATTAATAGAAATGTTAATGTAGTCTTTTGTCAGTTGTCATAAAAAACATCTGTGCAGGTGTCATGTAGCTTTATGAACTAAAGTGTTACATATATTGTAGATGTACAGTCTACTCCTCAGTTTGAACAATCCATTAATTGTGATGTCGCAAAAACTAGCACATTATAATCTATAGCAGTTTAGATTTGTGATTTAATTTAATAAACGCTTATTTACGCACTGGTGTTAAAGAGTGTAACCACTAAATTGTCACTGAAGTATTTTAAATGTGTTTGTGCATGTGTGTGTGTGTTTTTTTTAACAGGGTCCTACTGGTGCTCCAGGCAGAGATGGCATGAAGGTACAGTGTGTTTTCAGTATGTTTCCAGCACCTCTAACCCCTCTCCTCTGCAGCCTTCCAGCCCCCTGGGCTATTTTCCTCAAACGGAATGCAAAACATTCCCGAAAGCTGGATGAAGCTGTTTAAAATCCATTCAGAGCTATCAGTAATGAAATAAGCCTTTTGGCCAGAGAGAACCAAAAGAGAGAGAGCACGAAGTGGAAAGGTTTCTCAGTGGGTGTACAGGGATGAATTAAAAGCCCCTTTGGAGGGATCTCTAAACATTCTGATTGCGTTCCTGTAGAGGTAAATATGATTAATTGATTACACAGTGGAACATCGACAGACAAAACACAGAATTCTTCCATTTGCAAGCTTGACTCTTGCTGCAGCTCTGTTTGTTTGCATCATATTTATTTCAATGACTCAAGGCAAGAACAGGCAAATACACAAAAATGCGCATCAACAAGTCACTATTTTGGCAATTTGTACTGCCACAGATCCATGAGTTATGTAAGCTTAACCCACATTTCCTTTGAATAGCCAGCAATAAACCTGCAGCATATGTACAACGTAGGCCCTGTAGAGCAAAATATTGAACCTAATCCAAGTAGCAATAGCAATATTGCCTGTGATTGACTGCAGAATCCTGAATGAAGATACCCACTGAAGTTATGAAGTCCTGTTATAATGTCTGTTCCTCATACAGTTTGTGTATCTATCAGGTAAAGGTTAACACATATAGGTGCAGTCATGAACATTCACGGTCCATTTAATGTTTCGTGATTTTAAATTCTGTTCTGTTCTATTCAGTTTTGTTCAATTCAATTCAATTCAAGTCAATTCAATTGTCATGCTATTTAGTTCTATTCTAATCTATCATTTGATTTATATCCAGTTTGGAAAAAACAAGCATAGCATTGAAAAAATATATGTATGAATTTTCAGTCCACAGTCCACATTTTATGTTTTTTTCCCAATATGGTGAATTTGGCAAAGAAGAAGTAATTTTGCATTAAAATGTGCAGAAATGTGTTCTCTCAACATCTGTATATTAACTGTAGGTAGGTACGTTTTTACGTTTTTAATTTTATTTTGTTGAAGTCTTGAGTGACTTTGGGGGCGGGAGGATCGAGAAGCTGTTGATGAATAATATGCTGTTATTATCTATTTACAGTAACTTATTGATACATTATCTGCCTGAACACTTGTTTATCACCTTTCACATACAAAGCATTCAGGATATTCTTTATCTTGTATGGACTTTTAGTTATTATGTAATTATCTACAGTTCTGTTCATTCTGGGCAAATCTGGACAAGCTATTTTTTGTAAAAATGTATGTAAAAATAAGAGCAAACTATCATTTTCACTATGACACTTCAGGTAGTCTGGAATAGATCACATCGTCTACATAACAGCTAAATAAATACAAGGATGTGGGAAGATAATCTTGAAGATAAAGCTGACATCTTTATGGTTCAGAAAAGCCAATTTTGATTCTTTAAAGAACCTTTCAATGGACAGTTCTACAAAGTTCTACAAAGAACCATTTTGTAAAAGATAGGTAATTGTGAGGATCCTCCAAATAATTGTTCTGCCCCAGTTTGTGTGTGTGCAGATGTGCACATGTTTTCTGGACCTTGTTTGTAGGCCTAGCCCACGATTATGTTTTTCTGAGCTTCTCAAACACAGATCAGAAACATCTGGCACAGCTTACTAGCCTTGTGTGACCTTTTGACCTTCTGTAATCCCTGCACTGGGGTCAGTGTCTGCCCGGCTGCTTCATGTGTGGTACTTTACCATCATACCTCGGCCCAAATGAACTAGAGATCAGCTCCAAATGGGCCGCGGAAGCAGTGCTAGCATAACATTTACACAAACTTTGTCAGTGAACTTCTATTTTTTCGGCCTTGTGTTTCAGCAAAAGGTGGATGATATGCCTCAAAATACATCACGTCACTTGAAGGCATTTCCCTGAAATGTGATGTGTACCATTATGTTTCATTTTTCACATGTCTGTGCACATCTTGGAACAGAAATAGTATTATAATAATAATAATAAAACAAAATGTTTATAAAATGATTATAAAATGCAGTACAATTACATTTGTGTGCAAACCTAAGGAGTCGGTAAGAATATATAAAGAAAATATAAATATCATAATGGACTGATGCCCAATCAGCTACTGGTTGCTATATAATTTGTGCAGTTACCATACAGTAATTATTGTTGCTGTTGTTTTAACAGGTTCTCTGTAACAGGTCCAAGTCTTATTTATATATTTGGAGTTTTCTAGAAGTACCACTGATACCATAATATAGAAAAGCCTATTGTATGTAAGGTATCTCAGGTACAATAACACAATCATATTGCCCACCACTGATTGCAGCCCATTGATGTTGAGGCATGTAGAACTGGAGCTAAAGTGAAAAGTTGTGGGCAGTGTGGGTCTGAAAGTGTGAGTGCATGGCTTGTTTTTTCACGTGTGATAATGTTACTGGGAGATAACGGAGTAATAACTGTCCTGTAAGGCTTCTCATAGTTTCTTCACTGTAATCCTGCTAATGCAAATATTTGTTTGGATTCTCCAGGGGGAGAGAGGGGCTCCTGGGCCTTCCGGACCACCAGTAAGAAACTCTATTCATGCCACTTCTTCTCATGGTGTCTCTGTCTTTCTTTCACACCATCTCTCTCTCTCTCCTGTCTGTTTTCTCATGTGTCCCATCAAAAATTTGTGGGCACTTTGCCTTTTTTAGTTCAATTAAGTTTGAAACAGATCTATGCAAAAGGTTTACTTAACATGAAACTGCTATTTGTTTATCTGTTGGTAATATTTAGATTCAGCACACAGTTTTATCTCTCACCAAAGTGTCTTCCCTGGTATGAAGAGCCTAAACAATGATTTGACAGTTTTTTTAGGGCACATATTGACACACTTTTTGCCCAGGGGTGGTTTAAACACCTGAAAGATTCAATGAATAAAATGTGTGATATTTGGTTTTAGTCCCCAAGTCCTTCCTTCATTTTTACAATTAGTAAGATCCAAGCAGTTGTGTTAACCTATTGCAAACTCTCAAAAGAAAACATTCTTATTTCTTAAAACATAAAGCGCCAGGTGTCCATAACCTTTTACCCCTTGCATTTGTCAGTCATTTACTAGTTCACTGTCACGGATTTGGATGTTCTCATATTGCATGTCTTTTGCTTGTTTCATTTTGTTTTGCTTGTATTAAGATGCTGCTGACAGTAAGTTGAGTTATGTGTTTTTGACCCACTGTACCAGTCCCCACATGGCCGGCTGTAGAACGCAGAAAAGGGGTCAGAAAGTGAGTTATGAGAATTTGTCCAGGCACTCAGAGAGAACAGGTTATGACTTTGTTAAGGCTACATGCATGTGGCCCCTTCTGTAAGGGGGAAGAATGCCTGCTGGGAGCCTTCAAGATCAAACCCTTAATCTGTCAGCAAGGCGGATCCTGTGTTTGAGCTGACGTTAATGTGGGCTGCTACATGCTCACTGGGGATGGTTCTAGATAGACTCCTCCAGCAGCCTTTCTCCGTTTTGACATGGCCAGACCGTGACCTGCTGGGGTCACTCACAGGGTCACCCATGAGCAACGTTCATTATGTTTTTAATAATACAAGTAAGAATATTAGGTTTAATCAGATCAGGTTTCATTTGCAATGTGATTTTTTTAATCTTTCAATTGAAAAAGGGTTTATACAAATATAAATAACAGAGGAATAGAACAAAGTTTTAACAGAAGACTATATGGACAGAAAACATTAAAAAGAAAAAGGGGGAAAAAAAGGTAAAGACATAAAAGAACACAATGAAAAAATGAAAAGGCAGGTAGCGTAACTGGACCATAAAGAGAAAAAAGGAGAAAGAGTCAGGATCTTTTCCTTCCAAATTTTTCTCATTAAACACTATAGATTTTTTTAACATGGTAATGCAGAATCGAGGTGTAGTGGGGAAAGCACTGGTGTGAGTTCAAAAGATCAAAGATCAGTGGACATCTTCCTGACCATTGCACGGTGCAGACTACATGTCTGTGACAACACTTATTTCTGCTCTGATGGGATTGCAGTATTATTGCACATGGACACTGTTTAGCCATTTTACATTAATAATGGTTATCTGATACTTGTAAAAGACATTCCATGCTCTGTCTGATTTTTGTGACAGATATACTATCATGTATTTTTACAGTCAGTAACATATCTACAGTAGAATTTCCAGCTGGCCTAGAGTGATTTTTCTCACGAAACTCATCAAAACATGATTGGCTGGTTTCACTGTCACTCCTGAATAATGTTAGTGGAATAATTCAGCACCTGAAGGCCCACACAATGGGAGAGCTGGCTGAGCTGTATTTACCTAGTTAACCTGGAGTCATAGATTCTGACTGGATTAATTTCTCTTCACTCAAGAATTCAAGAATTTCCAAGAGTTTCCAGCTAAACTGTCATTTAAAAAAACAGTAGTGCTGCTGAGTTTGTTCAGTTTAAATGCTAACATTATTCGGTTGAGTAACTAAATTTACTCTCAAAGACTACTTGCTGTTTTACACACTCGTGGTAGTTTTGTACGTCAGCTTGTCTTAGATGTGTTGGATCACTCAGTAAACAAATAGCTGTACAATAAACAAACAGATGGAGTAATAAATTACTTACTGAAGTAATTATAATTCCATGAAAAATAATGAAATATTTATCATAAAACTGGAAAAAACTCAAGGGATTACTAATAAAGACTTACATTTTCAAGTTATGTAACAAATAATGTTTTCAGCACTTTTCTTTATACCTGCCTTAGAAATGTTTAGAAATGTTGTAGTACAAAACCTGTTTGGTTGCAGGTAAGTGTGTAAAGTAATATGTTTTGTTGTGTTGTATTATTCAGGGCCCTCCAGGATCCTTTGACTTCCTGTTGCTGCTGATGGCTGACATCCGTAATGACATCGCAGAGCTGCAAAGTAAAGTGTTCGGCAAGCAGATGCAGTCCCCCGGTGAGGAGTTCCTCAATACGGCAGATTTCTGGAAAGAGGGTCAGGACAGCATGGACTTCGGTTCTGGAGAGGACTACAAGCCCCAGAATCCTCAGAGAGTGAAGAGGAAATCATCCAGTACTTTAGCTGATACTGATTAGAAGAAGCTCTAATGGTGTGTTTGAACAGTCCTCATTAACTTTAAAATCTCACAAAATTATTACTACCATATTTTTTTATTATGTGAGCAGTACACATACAGACCAGCTGATAAAGTTACTATGTGAATAATATCTGCTAGGATGTACCAAAGGCTGTTTGGTCTATGTGTAAATCTTAAAGTAGGTTCCCCAGACATGGATTAAGCCTAATCCCAGACTTCATTGTACTTTCAGTGCTGAATTTTAATTCTGAATGCCAGGTAGTCCAAGAATGGGCTAAATCCTGGTTGTGGAAACAAACCTTAAATGTTTAGATTTGAACTGCTTAATTGGAATCTTTTACTAACACATCACAGTGATAAATTATGCCTGTTAAAACAACCTGGTGTTAGGTTTTAAACTGAAATTACATCAAATCTTTAATTAGTTTAGATTTTCTTAAGTGTTAAAGACCCAAACATTTTTTAAATAATTATGATATAACATGATTTAGATTAACACCCACGTTTGTCTGATGTTACACTTGAAATTTCCCCAAATTGATCTCAAAAGGGAACCAGTTCAGGTGAAATAGAGTTTAAAGTCTAGTTATTTGGATCTACTGACCAATAACAATTTATCTGTAGGATTTATTTGGAAGCAGATACATTAATTCTAACTCAACTGTACACACAACACATTCTGCTCATTCATCTTTAATTTTCAAGGCATGTACAGTTTTATTCCCCCAAACAATCTGTGTTGGAACTGGTGTATATACTGTAGTCTAATACCAAACAGTCCATAAATTTAGCATTTTTGTTCTTTTCAGAACTGCCAGAAGTCCCTCACTCATTAAAAAAAAAACAATTACTAAAAAAGCAAATGTTAAAGTAAAAGAGAATGAAGAGAAGATAAAAAGAAGCTGAAAAATATTCAAGTTAAATGAATTAATTTTGAATTTTTAGTATCTTAAATCACCCATTATAAGCGAGCCTCATGGTGAAAAAAAAATGAAATGCAAGAATAATGTAGGATAAGTGACAGAAATACCCCTCTTAAATCTATACCTAATTACTTACTTATCACATTACTCATTATTCATGCTGTGTACGGTGTGTAATGGTCTTTACAGTGTACTGTGTTTCCACTTTATCAGAGAATGTTCTGACTGGTGATACATACATCGTCCCAGGACCTCAAATGCAACTTCAGAAATTCATGAGATTATGAGAACTGTCCAATCACACCAAGAGCCTGGCATCAATGTATATCTGTTTTTGGAAAGAAAAGAAAAGGATGGAGATCAGTGTTTTCCAGATCCAGTCCATGAAGCTGTGGTGAACTACAGGACTGGAACTGGAGACACTGGTGTGGATATCACAGAATAATTTTTATTTAACTTCATAATCTTTAAAGGAAGACATGAATGTATTTCTTTGTATGAAATTCTATTTTTTTAACATAAAAGATGTACATATTTATAATGTTTGTATTTCAAATGTTTTTGTAAAACAGTTCACAAAAATATATATTTGAAGTCTTTCATGGCTAACATTTAAGGTCTGTATCTTGTAAACGGCTTTTCATGAACTTACACTTAGGGCTCATCATCATACTTAGACACATCACATAAAGGCCTTGAAAATCAGTCCTTTGAAGTGCAATTCCATTTCAAAATTTCTAAATATTCCAGTCGTTGAAGTGAAACAACCTGATCTCACGAGTTTTCGTGCAGCCATCACGAAACACATTTTAATCAAAATACATACACAGATACTGCCGAAAATACAGAGTAGTGAAGTGTTGTCCTAGCACTAACAAGTGAAGCATTGTCCTAGCACAAAAAAAACCCCTAAATCGTGATTGCAGCACGTATTTTGATTCAATTGTATTTCGTGATGGCTGCACGAAAAGTCGTGAGACTGGGCTGAGTGAAAACAGTCATTCAGAGTGGTTTGATGTGAATTTCTTCATTGTAGAGAACTTTAATGAAGGTGACACTTAAGGGTTAACAGTACGATTGTGGTAAATGGAACCAGGAGGCCCATTTTCTGCAACAAAAATTGTAATGAAATGAATGAGTATAATTTAAAATGAAAAACAAAAGTCAGGCTTGAACATGGCTACTTTTACTATTGAGCAATGCATTGTGTTCTTCATTTTATCTCTGAAAATCAAAATGTAATTGTCATGATTCCAGCTTGTATACAGAGGCAATGCACTCACAGGGGGAACTCCAATTTGTTTAATCAGCAAACAGCAAGAAAATACAAACAAATAAGTGTTGTACTCACAGGTTTTGGCTCAAAGTCATGGTTCAGGAAAAGCCAGGAAAAGCTTTACTCTGAACCAAGGTAAGTTTAGCTGTATAAGGAGGGTAGATGAGTATACCATTCAGAGTGGGTAGATATTTGGGGTCATATCACAGCTAGCATAAAGACATATACAAACTTAGATGCAGGAAAACCAGTAGTAGCACAATGGTGAGGAGACACTAGGCTCTGGGTCCAGCTAGGCTTTAGACATAAATATTCTAGTACTAATTCTTATTGAGAGAGAGAGGAAAAACTGCTACTCATAATCCTTTTCTGTTATTTTGAAGCTTTTGAAGTGTACACTCAGATGTTACAAGGAAGTGTCACACAGACACCATCAGAACATCTGTGCATGACGCTCACACACGTCCCAAGATACGCTGATGCAAATGTATAATTCAGTAAATTTCAGTCAACCATTTCTTGGCTGATAGAGCACAGAGGTGGGGAAAGCTGTAAATTTGATTTTCCACTTAAAAATGAAGAATAGCGTTCAGTGTTGAGTCAGAATTGGTGAATCAAGCTAATGGAAGTGGACAGTAGAGGATGAGTAATAGCGTGCAATGACTTTCCCTTGGCCCTCATTGACAAAGTCTAGAGCAACAGCTGAGAAAGAAGAGCTTTGATGTTTTGGGAGTGGAGAATGAGAACTATCCGTGGAGCCCAACAATTCCTAAATCGTTTTCATCTCTTCAGGCCATACATACTGTACTCACAGTTTTACTCACACTGTCCTTCCACCGAGTCTCTCTTGATCTTCCACTACTCCTACATAAAGATTTAGCACTTAGAACCCTCCTCTGGTTTTCACACTGTCCTGAAATTTGAGTGTTTCCTCATGTTGTAAATCGCTTTGGCTAAAAGATCTGCTAAATGAATGTATTGTATTGTAATATACATGCTGTGGTTGCTCTTCCAGCATGTCCATTATGTCCCTTTCAAGTGGGCTACACTCTTTGAACTGACCTGTAGTATATGCATCCAGTCAGTGAAAATACAAATGAAGCATGTAAAATTTCAGGGGTATCATCATTATATAAGGCAAATTATCATTCAAATTGTTTTTTTTTTTTGCTATAGCAACTGAGTGGTAAGTAATTTGTCTCAGTATATTCAACAACATATATTAGATACATCAAATATGATCATAAAACTCAAAAATCTGCAATACAACAGAATAGACATAAGATACATTAGGAAAAGTGAGTTTTATCCATTACCACAGGTACTGATGTAGAATACAAAAGCCATTAAAGGGGATTCATATTTCAGAAGTTTTGCAGCCAGAGTTTTGGTGTGAAATAGTTCCGGAGTGACTTATTGACTTACTGGGTCCAGGGTCAGCATCTCTTAATACATAGCCATTTAATATACTGTTCCAAACCATCAAGAAATCAAATAATGCCATTAGTTTTTAAGCATAATGTTGATGACAAATATAAATCTAAATAAGAGGAACTGTTTTGCTATACAATGCCTTGCATGTACTCCTCTGAATGTATTGGATTTATATTATATGGTTTAGGTCAGTTACTTAAAATGTCTCAGGTATCAAGCTGTGAGTTTATAAATAAACAGTGTAATAACTTTCTGTGAGGAACCAGTTTGCTTTTCAACAACCCCATGTGTCTCCCTTCCTTGAATGGACGATGCTGTTATGATTCAAAGCCAACATATTCTCAAAACCTTTGAATACATGTGTCTCAGACATCAGGCAGCCTGTCCGGTTCATGTAGGGCATTTTTGTGAGGGAGCTTTTATTAATGTTAAACTCTTCAGAAGTCTGGTTCCATTTCCTACCACCAGTGTTTAAGGATGTATTACAGTGGCTGTTGTCATCTCTGACTATTTCTGTCTTTCCTGTGCAGAGTTGTTTAAAAGCGTTTCAACCACTAGGTGGCACAATTTATCACTTGCTTGCTGAAAACCAGCATGAAAACTGAAAAAGTTTCACCCACAAGGTGGCAGATAAGATCTGTACACATAATCTGTCTGCAGCAGAGACAGTCTGTGGTCTGAAGAACAAATTTTTCAGCAGTGGCAGACCCTAAGAGGGGCAAAAGATGCTCCCCTTCTCTTGCATTGTTATAGTTTACATTTCTTCACATTTTAAGTGTATAGTTTCTGTTTACATGCAGTCAAGTGCCAAAACTCTGGTCGTGAAAGCAACAGTGTCGCAGCAAGGTTTTTTTTTTATCTTTCAGGTTAAGGAAGGTTAAGGTTCTGGTTTCATCAGGTATTAGGTTTAATATTACTGGAACTGTGTTACATTATTGTTGCTTAATACTGTAGTTTTCTCTAAAACTGAGCTTTTCACCAAAAAGGTCTCTCTAAATGAACTTTCTTTAAATCTTATAAATTAAACAGAAATAAATAAATATCAGTGTAATTCCCTTTTAAGTTAAATCAGTTCTGCTGCTTGTGGAATTGGTTGGAGCTAGACCATAAACCGGAATAAAATTCCTTGTATGTTTTTTCTGCTACTTTTTAATCCCTGAGTCTTTATTTGTATTTTTTCTAATGTTATAAGGGTAACACAAGCAAAAAAACCATGACTGTCCAGGTAATTAGTTATAAACAACTGTGTGACTTGTGAAAGGCATTTTTACAGTACGGTACGACGGAGTTATATAATTCAGACTTTTTTGGCCTCCTATGTTTGTCCCTTTTTCTCTTGTTTGGGCTGTGGTAGGACGTCCTGAGGATGAGGCGTGCTGCCCAACATTTTCTGGGCACGGCATCTAAACCCAAAGCCATTAGACTGGTTCACAGAACTAATTAACGAGGGCCTGTGGACAGTAACCCCATTCAGCGTTGAAAGAATGCCTCAAAAAATCAACCCATGTTCAGATTTACGCCCCATCAATATCCACACAAAAGCCTGACACCCGTTCCATGACTCTCGAGCAGTTATTCGCTCCAGTTCCCTCTACTGTAATTAAAAATCATCCCTTTATACCAGAGCTGCTTCCTCAACAGCGCTTACTTCAGAGTAGATTCATTTTCAAAATGTTTTCACCCTCAACTGAGCAAGTATTTTGTAGCCAGTGTTCCTCTTCAGTGAGCCTTAAAATAATCAGCCACCTTCTCTCACAGTTTTGAACCAGCCTGTTACTCACTGCAGATGAAACGACTGTACAGGAAATCACACAGGTTACTTCCTCAAACAAAAGTGCAGGCGCCAGCAATGCAACATACATTTGTCCATATTTAAAGATAAAACTGTCATACAGTGTCAGAAACCACAGACTGTGTCCTTTGTTATGCCATACCACAATTAACAGTGTGTGAAAAATAATAGAATATCATTAGTAATCCAATCAGTAATGTAGTATGTGAAGTATAGAAATGTGTGATTTGGGACGCAGCTACAGTTTGCAGGTTAGGCATACAGTTAATATTATGTCAATTGGTGTTTTGCATTGGAGCAACAAGGCCCATCACTTAGCACTGTGCATGTGAACACCTAATTCACTCTCAAATCATGTGAAATTGTTGAGTAATCTCTGGGGCACCTGGTAGTCTAGTGGTTAGGACCTTTGCCCTGCTATCAGAAAGTCGTGGGTTTGATTCCCAAGACTGCTAAGCATTTAAACAGATAAAAGTTTGCACCATGTTCAGTGCTGGGCTACAGAATTGAGCTATTTCTTAATGTCATTTATTCTGTAAAAAAAAAATTCTCTTTAATGTAATTTTCAAACTTGTCTTTTATGACCATTTTATGAACACAGCTGCAGAAAGGTGCATAATTAATAAGGCTCATGTTCCATTGTCCAAACGGGTCGGAGCCACTTTGTATTGCTTTGATGTATTAAACAATGTCATTAAATTTGTTTCGACAGCTGGGGGCCAGAAAGGTAGCCACTGACTTGTTTAATGGCATAACATTATTTACATGTTGTTCATTGAGACACACACAATGGCACCATTCACCCAGGCCCAGGGCGACTTGGGAGGTTCCGTACGTGTTGTAATTAACATGAGATAAGACGGCCCTCATGTAAAACGAAGCTTGTCCTCTTCACACGATTAAAAAAAGAAGCAGAAAGAAACAGGAAGAGGCTGCGGGGAGAGAACGGGGTGGAAGGGCAGGGGGGGTGGAATTTGGCAAGAAATTTCTGCAAAATCCCATCTGGAAGTAATTAATGGACAAGTGATTGGTGTACAAGGGCCAGCCTTAGAAGATTTCAAATATTTGCTGAAGTGCCCCTTGTTCCTAATTATATCTCACTGGCTGCGGCCCTCATTATTTAGAACTGCCCACTATGAAGGGGAAAAAAGGACCAAGAAAAGTGAATGCTGCCCTCCCCCTTTCTCTTTGCTCAAACAGCATCAAACTAATGCTTAATGGCAGAGGCTGAATGAGTTACTGTGTTGAAATAAAGACATTAATGAGGTAATTTTATTAAAGAAGCTCATCCAGCCTGGGACGGCAGGGTTGGGTGGGGGCAGAGGGGTGCGCATGGACGGACAGCCCTGATGGAGGAAATTAGGGTTTCACTCTGCCTTAATTAATGCCTTTAAGAGATTAAGCGCAAGCTCCAAATTAACTGCCCCAAAAAACTTTCATTGAAAAAAAGAGAAAATACATTGTTGCCCTCCCATGTAATTACAGGACAGTGCAAATTCAATTTTAATGAGGTGAAAGCCACTCCTTTGGCTAGAGAAAGAGAGTGAGAGAGAGTGAGAGAAAGAGAGAGAGAGAGACAGAAACTGAAAGCTTGCCATTGTTAAGGCCTAAATTTAAGGAAGCATTTCTCACACAATAGTTGATTGTGCACGGGCCTAGAGCCTTATGGACACAGGTAAATGTTGAATAGCCCTCACGTAGACTCCTGGGAGGCCTTGCACCAAAACACAACAAAACTGAGTCCTTAGAGAGACACAGAGATAGAGAATGAACAGTGACTGAGAGAAATAGGCAAAGCCTGAGAGACCTGACTGTTCCTATAGCTCAGCTGGTATAGGACACTGTTAGAAAAAGGGAAACTATATCTTCCAGGGTACACATACAGGCACTGGAGTGGTACCGTAAGAGACATGTCTTCAGTGGCTTCATTCAGGGAATGTAATTATACAATATTTCATTACAATTACTTTTTAATTTGCATTGACTTCATACAACCTGGTTATTGTTCTGTTTCCAAAAGCAAAATTCTAAAAACCTGAAAATGAGCAGCTTAAAGTGAAATTGTTCATTTTAGATACACTTTTGGATTTCTTTACAATGGTGAATGTAACCAGGGGCCATTACATCTACAACACAAATATAGCCATTTTATTTACTTTCCAAACTGCATCAGCTCTGTTGAAGGGAAACTTAACAACTTGTGATGTGGTACCCCACAAATAATGTCATTTTATTTACCATCGACAGCAGCAAGTGTACCCACACATCTTTCGAGATTCATATGTAGACCTGATTGTGGTAAAATACCAGTAAAACTGGAGAATAAATACATGCCTGGGGCCTATTTTGCCTCATGACACCTGCATGTATCTCTCCACCATTCATGGAATTTAAACAAACAAACAAATTAATAAAGAATTTCCCTTTAAGAATCATAATGTACCTTTGATGGCACATTTATACTGTTGTATCTTAAGGTACAAAAATGCACCTGCTCATTTCATCTAATAGTACTATTATTATTACTATTGTTATTAAAAGCAATGGTACAACAATAACAACTACACATTAATTGTTGTGTTTCATGCTTTTTATGAATTATTTGAAGTTCCGTTTAAAATCCGACAGGTTCATATATTTTTTAGGCTTCAACTTTGAATAATTGTTTTTACTTGTCAAGGTCAGAAAGTGCACATACTGATAAAAAAAAGAATGTATACCTTCTCTATACAATGTCTGCTATAAAAAAATGGAGGGAGGACATGAATGAATGGCTATCCTAAACAACCCCCCTACATACTCTCTGGCTGAGTTATCTTTATCCAGGTTTTGTCTTCTCTAATTGGAGCTGATGAGGGACTAATTGGTAGCTTTTTTACAAAGCTTGGTACTTAAGCAGCGGCGATGCTGAGGGAGACAGCATGAGCAAAGTTAATGAGAGGCTTTGGCCAAATAAAGGCCCTCTTCCAGCAGGGAGGGGGTGGCGCAGAGAGGAAAGTTGAGGATATCCCTTTTGTTTCTGCCGTCTTTTCCCTTTTTTTGCGTGCAGGTATCTGAAAAGCAAGTTGGAGGGGGACGGCGAGTACTTGTGGAGATAAAGAAATCCATTCTGTATTGTCCAGAGCCTTCATTTTTTAGTGTGGCCATAAATAAGGAGCAGCAGGCTCTCTGCTGAATGCACTTTAGTTCAGATGAATAGTGAGAAAAGGCTTCACACACAGCCACACAGGGCCATGTTGAGCCACTTTAAGGTAATGTTTGAATACATGCACTCTCACTCTCTTTCAAACACATACACACACACAGTGGGTGCCTCATGTGTAGACCATTGTTAAGCAGGAAGCACACACACATGAATAAAATAAGTGTATTTAAGTGTATTTGAGACATATGCAGTGCCTCAAATTACTCATATTTGCTTCGGAAAGGCTATTTGTATATTTATTATTCATAATAAAATACTTTAATTGGAAAAAATGTCTTAGTGCCTTTCAAGCTCAGTAATGCTCTGGATTAAGGTTTTTAACTACCCATGTTTATCAGATGCAGTTATTATACCTAAATCTACTACTTTACATTTCAATATACAAACAGCTCAGTTTATTTCACCAACAAATTGGAAGCAACGAGCATATCATAAAGGCCCTCTTTCATCTCATAATTGAAATCCAAACTACAATTAAACAAGCTGCATTTGTATATTCACAATGCAGGTATATGGGCAGAAGGCATATTTTCTCTCACTGCACCAGAATACTGTATCATTTGCTCTGGGTTTAGTGTGTTAATGCTTGTTGGTTTGTGTATTTGTGAACAGGACACGGCAGCCTCATTGAGGTAAGCCTCAAGTATCCCGCTGTGAGGTCAGAAACCATGGCTTGGCCCACTGCTCACAAACAAGGTAGATAAAAACATCTTTATAACATCCAGAAAGCCAACACAATGAGGACTATCTGCAGCACTAATGCTGCCTGTTGTAGTAGCTCATACACACTTGCCTTGGTGCCTTGTTTTGGAAAAAGAAGCCCCATTGGTCTTGGCCAGTAGCTTTCTCTGTCTCGCTCACAGGCCGAGACCCTGTAATTGGCTGGCCAAATATTTGCCCTGACTAATTTGTAGTGGTATTCTCATACTAAGTAATCCATTAGCTCCCAACAGACCTCATTGTGCCTGCTCCAAAGGGAGCATTTGCATCTCCTTTGTCATTTAAATGCTGCATTTCCTTCTAACAGTGAGACTTAACTTCTTAATGAATACCTGATGGAGAACAAAAAAAGGAAAAGGAAAGTAGTTCTGGCTAAGCTAATGATGCTAAAATGGGAAACTGGTGGAATATCAATAGTAAATGAGGAGACCACCGAGCAGGGTCAGCTGGAGCAGCGTTTTTCACTAACCTGCTATTCATGGACACAAAATTTCAGTGCTTTTTCCCCAGCCTCTGAGGTTTACTAGTACATAGAGCAACACATTGTCTTTTTCTTTTGTTCATTTGTTTTTGAGCAATGGAAAGTTAATTGTATCCATTGAATTCATGTCTAACCAGGATCTGAAGTGTCTGGGATAAGGCAGCTGTTGCACCAGTGGGGAGAATGTCATGTAGACTGATATGCTCTGTATGTGCTGATAAAGTATGAAAATCACCAATATATTAATTCACATCCATTATTTTAGTAGCTAAGGATCCAGCAATGATCTGCATTATAGCTCACTGACGCTGACCTGGGAGCAAAGGTCAGGGTTCTCTTTTGGGAGTGTTCCTCATTAGCCCTGAATCCCAGGGGCAAAGGAAAGTGGGTTTTTGTCGCTCCCCACCCGCTGAGAGGCTTTGGATGGCCCCATGAGCGCACTGCCCTCGGGGCTGATGTAAGCTGAACCCCATCATTCAAGAACATGACTCACTCTGGTGTGGCCACTTCCAAATTGGGGTCAGATAAGACTGGCCTGAGATCAACCATGATGTTTGTCGCAGCAGAAATAGCAGAGTTTCTGTGCAAAGGGAACTGATCCTGGGCCAGTGTAACCCTGCCTTATACCTCCTGCCTGGGCTCATGAAAGCTAATTAGAGGCTCGCTAGCAAGATGAGGAGCTTGCTGTTACACTCGACGTGCTGACGGAGTTTGTTAGTCTAGAATGTTTTAGAATGTTCTAGAACACTTTAAAGTTCCATTTTTCTTGTTTGGACGCACATGCCTATATGCATATAAAGATAAATATCTCTTAGTATTTGGTTATTTAAATGCACATCTGAATATACATATCAAGGGATGTGAAACCTTTCGTATTGATCTCTCTTGGTATATCACCATTAGTGTTACAAAGTGCAGTCACCTATTCTTGCTGTGAAGTACGAGATAAATAAAATTAGTAGTTGCAGTATTATGTAAAACCAAGTCTCCTAGGTCTATAAAGACAGATAACATAACGACAACTCAAAATCAAGAGAAGTTGTAACAGTATGGAAAATCCAAAAAAAAAGAAAGAAACAAAGAAAGACAGAAAGAAGGAAAGAAATAATTACAGTTATTTTTAAATTTAATTTGACTGTAATTTCATTTCAGAGAGTATGAACCCAAGATATTTCATGGTTTGTCTGGTCAGTTTCACTCATCATGTGACTTTAATTGTGATTTGGTACAAAAGCAATATCTATTAGTTTTTGAGGAACAAATGTATGGAAAAATTATTAAAATGTTTAAAAACAACATTCTTCAAAGAAAGATTGGAAGGGAATTGTATCTTTCACCCTCTACATAGCATGATATCATAAAACAATTTAAGGAATCTGGAAGAATTTCAGTGTGTGAAGGACAAAGCCTATGCCGAACACCTGTGATCTACGATCCCTCAGATGGCACTGCATCAAGAAACATTATTCATTAGTGGCTGATGGAACCACATGGGCAATTGATTACTTTGGCAAACATTTGTCAAGTACTACAATATAGAGTTACATTTATAAATTGCACTTAAAACGTGTCTGTGCAAAATAGAAGCCTTATGTTAACCCAGTCCAGAAGTGGTGTTGACGTCTTTGGGCTCTGAGACATCTGGGGTGGGCCATCACACTGTGAAAACATGTGTTGTGGTCAGAAAAATCAGTATTCCAGATCTTTTTAGAAGGAATGGAGGCAGTGTGCTCTGAACCAAAGACAGCAAGGACTATCCAGACTGTTATCAGCAATAATAACAAAAGCCAGGCTCCATCATGGTATGGGGTTGTGTCGGTACCTTTGACAAAGGTAAGTTATACATCTGTGATGAAAGCATTGATGCAGAAAAGTACATTGAGAATTTAGAGCAACATGTGTTGCCTTGATGATGACACATTTTCCAGGGACGTTCATGCATTTTTCAACAAGACAATATAAAACCACATTCTGCACACATTATAAAGGCATGGCTGCAGTAGAAGAGGGTAAATGGACTGTCCTTCCTGCAGTGCTGACTTGTACCCAATAAAGAATGTGTGGACAATTGTGAAGAAATGTGACAATGCCAAACCCATACTACTGCACACTTTAAGACGTATTTGCAGGAAGAATGAGACAAAGTAGTACCTGAAATTGTTAACTGCTTGGTATCATCAGTGCCAAAACATCTTACATTTATATTTACAGCATTTAGCTGACGCTCTTATCCAGAGCGACATACATCAGTGCTCAAGTCCACATCTGTTTCTTAAACCTGTAAAGCTAAACTTAAATCAACGTGCGCTATTCAACCAAGTTACTGCAATGACTCCTGTCAAAAGAAAAGTCAGAAGTTAAGACAAAAATAAGGAAGGGATGGGATAAGAGTTTTTTGTTTGTTTGGCATAGTTAGTCACCAAGGTGCTCCTTGAAGAGGTGGGTCTTCAGGCGACGCTTGAAGACAGCGAGGGACTCCACAGATCTGATCAGGAGAGGGAGTTTGTTCCACCACTGGGGGGCCAAGACTGAGAAAAGTCTTGACGCATGCCTTCCTCTTCTTTTGAGCAGCGGAGGCTGTTGTGTTGTGAGAAAAACTGGTAAATGCTATCCCATCCCAACTTTTTTTGGAATGTGTTGCAGGCCTGAAATGCAGGAATGGATGTACATTAACAAATGTAATGAATTTCAACAGAAAAAAAACATATGTCTTGGGATCATACTGTCTGCAATGAAATAAAAGTAGAAGTAAGTCTAAGGATAACTGCATTTTTTATTTCCATTCTAACTCAACCTTTTTCTGATTTGGGGTGGTGACAGCTTGGTAAGCTGAAAGAGGCTTGATGATACAGTACCACTGACTAATGCACATTTCACTGCAGTTTAGTGAAGTTAGTAGGCCACACTACTGGAGACACATGCTGACACAAGCAGATGAGAGCAATATAAAAAATACAGCATTTTTTTTATATAAACACAGTGTGAGGCAGCTAAATTTAACCAAGATTCCCCAGATAAGAACCACAAGACTCAAAACTAGTTGTTCACAGTGTAAGTGTTTTAAAAAGACCCTTTCTGCTAATTGCAACTAGCCGATTGCAAGGTCACTGAAAGAATGTTTGCATTCTTATGGACAGATACTAGTTGCTAGGCTTAATTTTGAATATTATAACGTTGATTTAGTGTGTTTTTATCTTTGTTTAACCTTGCTCCCTTATTCATTTATCTTTTTTAAATATTTATAAAGTGTCTGTTTAGTATATTTTCTCATATTCATGTATGATGATCAATGTGTGTTAATGTGAGCAGGCATGACAGCATGTTTTATAAAGTAAAGTGTAAAGTGGTCATTTGTCATATGGGAACACAGCACAGGACACAGTGTGAACAGTGTGAAATTTTTCTCTGTGTGTTTAACCCATTCACCAAGTGAAGCAGTGGGCAGTCAGGAACACAGCACCCGGGGATTAGTGTGTGGGGACGGTACCTTACTCAGGGTACCATAGAGGCGCCACTGGCAGTCTTGAGATTTGATCCTACGAATTTCTGATCACAGGACGAACACCCTAGCCACTAGACTACCAGCTGCCCTATAATAATAATAATAATAATAATAATAATAATAATAATAATAATAATAATAATGTGTTGTATTATTATTAACCCATTTAATCCCAATGCTCACAAAAGTGACCAATTATTTTTTTCCCTTTCTGGTGGATGCAGTATTGCTTCTGTTAGGTTTGGTTGACAAATTTTACTTAAAAATGATAAAATAGACTTGTGATTAAACTGTATCAAGTTCATGTGACAAGTGTGAAAGGTCAGCTGACCAGATCACTTTACTTCCTGTGTGCACCTGTGAAGGTGAATTTCTTCC
>JBBPCY010000023.1:13929805-13968288 GCA_037974405.1 Brachyalestes nurse | reverse complement strand
GGTGTTTGAGGAGGAGGAGGGGTTGATGGTGGTGGTGGTGGAGAAGGAGGAAGAGGAGGGGTTGATGGTGGTGGTGGAGGAGGAGGAGGTGGTGGTGGTGGAGGATACTTGTGACCAAGTATAAAACTTAAAATTTCACCAACTTAACCAAAATAAAATTTTTAAATGCATAATGTTTGCGTATTAGGAAGGTCTCAGGAGTAAAATCCATGTACTGAAATGTTCAGAAAAAATTTGGGATTAAACGGGTTAAGTGTTTAGACTCAAACAACAAGAAGTTTATATCCACCTGTTAGCATCATGCAAACTGCACACCTTAATCACTGCTTATGGAGTTTCTGAAACTCATTGACTTATTGTTATCTATAAACATAAGCAATGCTGTTATAGCTGCAATAGGGGACCAACTTTATATTAAAGTCTATATATTGGAATTTAATGTCATTAAATCCTTATTGGTTTACGGGTCAGGTGTCCCAATTTATTTGTCCATATTGGTTACAAGGTCAGTCACCACATAAGCAAAATAAAATTTACAAAATAACGTCATGAATGTGTGCTGGTGTCTTGTGATTTACATCAGCATCCACCATAGCTGTGATCTGTTTGAAAATTGTTTTTTTTACCTCTGTATGATCACTATGGTCATACATTTGTATGGCTGATTCCAGTTTCTTTTGTAGTCAAACTGACCAGCTGCTGATTGTTTGGTCCTCATACTGTGTGGGCAGTATTTACACAAGAATCACACTTGCACCTGAATGTTCTATTTACCAAAGTTAAACTATAAACAACATTATTTGCTTTTGGATCTAACTGGCAAGTGTAAAATCAGTTTCCTATTTAATGATATGAATCAAACGTTCCATTAAAAGGAAAAGGCACTTGAGTGTTAGCCACAAAGAGTCATGTCGAATTTTGGTACAGCTTGATACAGGTGCAGCTGCATTTGAATACCTCAAAAACACAGAATGCCCCAAAGAAAATAATAAATTAGTCACACAACACATAGTGAAACAAAACAACGTTTCTCTATGTCCACTGTGCAACGCAGACTACACAAAGGGCAGACAGGACTACATAGACAAAAAGTGCATTTGCCATTTACATGTTTGTAGCAAAATTTGTTAGGTCTGATCATGGCTGATTCCAGCGAGCTTCCCTACTGTTCACTGAGGCAAATGATACACTGATGACACATTTTTTTGTAATAGTATACATGAGTGCCTTAAAGCCGAGCTGTTAGTTATTTGAATTTGTTTGTTTTCTTCGTTTGTTTTTAGATTTACTTGTGAAGTGAAATCGGAGCCCAAAAGATCCCAGATCATATTGTTTGTTGTAATTGTTCAACTTTGAAGTATTAGATTAACATGCATAATGTAGCCAAGTGATTATCAAAAATATATTTTTATTTTGATAAATACATGTTATATTACTAAACACAATTTTATTATCTCTTAAATTGCATGTATTAGTACTAATAGTGGAATATTGTTTACGTTCATGTCGGTAAGACCTTTATTCATATAAATACACTTCATTGATATAATTACACGTCATAATGTTACGTGTGTGTAACATTCTGTTACACACACTTAACATTATGATGTTGAAACCTAATTAATATGATATATTCATATTCAGGTAACATTATGTAACATGTAACAGTATTAATATGAATGAACATTATTCATATAATTACACATGATAATGTTACATGGGTGTAACATTCTGTTACACACACTTAACATTATGATGTTGAAACCTAATTAATATGATATATTCATATTCATGTAACATTATGTAACATGTAACAATATTAATATGAATAAACATTATTCACATAATTACACGTCATAATATTACACGGGTGTAGCAAACTATATAATTATGTGAACAACGTTGTTGATTATTAGGGTTACACGTCATAATGTTACACGAGTGTAACAGAATTTTGATGCATTTTGTTTCACGCATGTAACATTGTGACGTTTCAACCCTACTGAATATTGTACGGACGTTCCACCCCCTGGGCGCGTGGGCCTTGCGTGGACCAATCAGCACGCGCCCTGTTGGCTTGTATCGCGCGTTCCCGTGGTGCCGCGCGCAGGCAGCGCTGCGTCAGCAGTGAGCTCGCGAGTGAAGATGGCGGTGCGCGCGCTGGCTGTGTGCGTGTGTGTGTGCGTGTGCGCGGTGCTGCAGGAGGCGCGCGGCGGGGACGCGCCTCACCGGCGCTTCGAATACAAACACAGCTTCAAGGGTCCCCATCTGAGCCGGGACGGGAGCATCCCCTTCTGGGTTCACACGGGGAGTAAGTGCCGGGGCAGGAAGGAGGGAGGGGGGGGCTCACTGTTACCCTCCATACACTCACACTCTCAGAGTCTCACACACTCACCCAGCACAGCTGGACTGATCAATGACCTGAGCGTCACTCATCAGTTCACTGTTTACCGGGTGTAAATTATAGTTAAACCAGGTTCTGTTCACGAGCATCGTTACAATAATCTTACCTGGATGGCTCTTCCTCTTGCTGATCAAAATTTCAGGACTCTTAATTGGCTTTGCTGCTCTTACTTTCTTCTCTTGTTCTGTCCACTTTGCTGCTGTAACAATACAAATTTCTCACCGGTGGGGCTAATAAAGGGTTATCTTCTCTAATCTTGTCACACACAGAGTTATGTCTGTAACTCATAACTCACTCAGATGACTCTTGATCTTGCTGATCAAAATTTCAGGATTCTTTATTGATTATGGTTCATTTCTTCCCCTTGTCCTGTCCACTTGCTGTGCAAATTTCTCACCAGTGAGACTTATAAAGGGTTATCTTTTCATGTACACTCTTGTGTGCATAAGTAATAACTCACTTGCATAGCTGTTGCTGTTGCTGATCAAGATTTCAGTTTTTTGTCATGTACACAGGTAATCAAGTATAACATGCAGTGAAATGTGCTCCTGAAATTGCAGTGAAACCATGAGCTGAAGGAAAAACAAACGGCTAGAACTTAAATAATTAAAAATATAGAGAGAGAATGTGTTCAGGTGAACATTTGCAAGTGTAAACTAACATTTATGGCTTTATAACTGAATCTGAACTGTGCAAATGTACTGTAAAGTGGAGTGCTCTGCTGTCTGTTTATTTTATGAATGTGATCAATAACCTCACACACACTTTCACCTTGCTGACTAATCCTGAACCAGATAGGAAAAGACCAACTACTGCTGTCTGCTCCTGAAAAATGAGTCTGTGGAACCAGCAGGGTTTTCTCTCTTTAACTTAAGACCATCTTTAAGACAGAAAGAATAGAAAGACTTTGCTATTGGACAGTCTTCAAATTTGGGCTTAAGTTAGCTAACTTTTGAGAGGTAGCCCCGCCTTCAGATTTCTTGGACATTAGATTTTTAGACCTATAGAACCCCGATAAGGGCATCTCTGGTGCCTTTTCCTTTTGAGCGAATTTGAGTTCTGGCTCAAGTTATCTAACTAACTGCTGAAGCAGATTTGTGATTACATCTTTTTGCTCTCCTGATTGGTGTCACACATTCATCCCATTGATGTCCAGCCAGTTTCTTACACACTGCATGGTGGAGGTTCCTGCACGTGCTTCTAATCAATGTACCGAAGCGAATGTCATCACTAGTTGCCCAACCGTATTTTGATGCAGATGCGGTACAGTAAGAATGGGCAAAATGAAAAAAAAAAACATGTAACCTCACAGTACATGGAGGTGGATCTGGACAGTATCACCATGTTAATTGCTATCATGGTGAATTACATCACTATATGTTTCATGGCAAAGTAGGTATAATTAGTACTGTTTCAGTAGCTCAGTGCAGTGTGCAAAACTTCAAGCAATACTTTATGATCAGTTCCAACTATCAGAAATTAAATATCGAGTCATTTTCTTTTTAACAACTTTTTGTATCAGGAATTCTTTTTAACTTTTTTTCTTTTTGTATTCTTTTTAACTTTTTTGTATCAGGAAAGCTTCACCATAACCACCACCCCTAACAGAAGGCATTTCACAGTATGCGGTAATTATGTTTCTGAGGTTGATTAACAAATTGGAACAGACAAAAATGCAGGGCAGGGCAATTGTGGCTGATTTCAGAAAGGCCATTTACACCTGTGTGTAACTAGTCTCTGGATTTTTACCTGTTAAGATTTTAGCCGTAGGTATTTGTACTGTAAAACACTGTGTGCTGTAGCGAGATGGTGAAAAGTGGAATACAGAATTAAGAGCTGTAATGCCTGCATTAAGTGTGAGTGCGTTATCTCTTCCAGAACTGCAGAGGGAAGCTAAAACACATCTCAAACTAACAGATCGACGTATAGGCTATCTGTTTAAAGTGTGTCTTGGGTGTGTTTGCATTTGCGTTTTTGTGTTGCTCTGCCTTATCTACTTATAATCCAAGATGCAGGAAGTGACCAGGTGTAAATGGGGTCTATGTGTACAATTATTTGACTTTTTTTTTTATTCAGCATTATGAAAAGTCAAACATTCGATAATAAATTGGACCATCATCCAGTCAGCTCTTGCTACTGAGAGGGTTGTCCAGTTGTTCAGTGGTCTAGATGTGTTGCTCAGAAAAGAGCAACGTGTCATAATTCATGGCAGGTATGCTAAAAATATTGCTGTTTTGCCCTCTCCTGTTATGAAACTTTTGTTTCTTCAGTGGAGATTCTGCATTATGGAGGAAGAAAGACCAGCTCGATCAGTCTGATGAAACTCTTCACAAAAAATTACTGCAGTCATGCAGGATTGACACAGTTTAAAATTATTTGTTCACTCTTAAACCAAACTAGTATGGGATATAATCCACACAGGCTCTTTTCTAGATGTCTTTTTGCTCGATGACATGTGGGAAACAGTGGATGACTTAGTCAGAGGAGTTTTTTTGTCCAAACACTTAGTGACAGAAATGGCTCTTATCACAATTTTTGGGATTATCAAGAAGAAATTGGAAACAATTTAAGGAATTAGGATAGTTTTGCATTTTTTTATTTACCTTATAAACAGATGAAACCTTTATATTTATACCTTTATATCCGGGGCAACTGGGTGGCCTAGTGGTTAGAGCGTTCAACCTACAATCAGAAGGTTGTGGGACCACTGAAGTACCACTGAGGTACCCAGTAATGTACCATCCACACACACTGCTCCCCGGGTGCCCCTCATTGGTGGCAGCCCCCTGCTTCACTTGGTGAATGGGTTAAATGCAGAGAGAGAATTTCACACTGTGTGCTGTGCTGTAGTGTGTTCACCCGTGACTATAAGGGTTAAAAAATAAAATAAAATGTATTTATTTTATTTTTTTTATAGTAAATGAAATGGCAATATTTAAGTTGACCCCTTATTTCTATCATTATGGTAAAGTTATCAGGGTTGGTACATTTTTATGCAATGAATCATTGCGCACCTAAACACTGACTGACTTTGCTGTTTGGAATTCACTATCAAAGCTCCATTCAAGACTTAGTCTTACTGAGCTTTCGGTGTTTCTAACCATTGCAGTGTGAAGATCAAAGATTGAAGCAGTTTGTGGGCCTGTCTAGACTCGTCACATGACCTAATTTACACTCATCAAAGCTAAATGCCCTATTGTATCTGGGCCTTTTGTGCCACATCTCTTGGAAAAAAATGACATGAAAGAAATATTTATGACCTAATATGCCAGGGTGGCTGTAAAAACAAGCAACTAGCAAGGTCAGTGCTCTTGCCTTCACTTTGTAACTTGTCAGGGTTTAAAGAAAGACAGTATCAGAAGACAAATAGAGTAAAGGTCAGTGTTCACACAAGCTGCAATCTAACCATTGTAGGCTTAATCACACTTTCTGTGATTTTTGTATTTGGGCCAGAACTGTACATGTGCCTATGTGCTAACATGCATGTTTGTCTGGGTGTGCTTTACTATGGCAAATTTATTCCACATTTTCCTTTGTGACTTGCAGCTTATATTTATTTATTATTATATTTTATTTATTTTATTTATTAACTGTTATATGCTTCTCAATGTTTTATTTTACTTTTATATATTTGTTTTCTTTTCACTGATTAGGTAGTACTCCCCCAGTTCTACCTACAATGGAAGGGTACCGGTTGACACATGCTTTCTTCGGCTCACGTTTAAACCAGTCTGTTCGTCCTACTGCTAATACACGCGTTTGAAAAATGCTTACCGCAAATTCTGTGCAAACACAGCTGGATTAGCTTGAACTGTGCATAATTAAACCATAATTCTTATTCATATTGGGGAACTCATATTGAGTTTGAATGAGGCTATGAGGTTTGCTTGCTGCAGATGTTAGAATGTGGACACAGCTAGCTGAACCTTTTTGATGTGGAGATTTTTATCAGACGAGATTGAGGGATATGATTTGGTCGAGTAAACATTTTTCTGAACTCTTTGCAATTTTTGTTTCTTTTTTTTTTTATTTATTGTGAATTGCATTACCCAGCCACACACCAAGGTTTCTGTATATGCTGGAAACTGCTCTGTAGATTAAGTCTGTTATGTTTCTCCAATCTTTAGGTGCCATTCCAAGTGCAGATCAGATCCGCATCACGCCCTCGCTGCGGAGCCAGAAGGGCTCAGTATGGACCAAAACGCCTGTCAACTTCGAGCACTGGGAGCTGGAGGTGGCATTCCGTGTGTCAGGCAGAGGAAGGACAGGTGCAGATGGACTGGTAAGATCACAAGTGGTACCTAACTATTGTTGTGTTCCGTTTTCAAGTTAGCCCACAGACGCTCTGGCCATTTTTCTTAGAAACCCAACACTTGCTTTTGTACGTTCAGAGACCGTAGCCCATCTGTTTGTATACTGTTTATATTAACTAAGTACATGACCGTGTGTAATATTTTTCTCGAATGTTTAATTAGGCTGTCTTCGTCTACTTTGTATGAAAATCTAATGATGTTTTAGCTCATTTATTCAGATATCTAGAATAAATTATCTAAAAAGTACAACTGTTATTGCTATACCTTCAATCATAATCAGTTGTGACCATGCAGCTGCTCTATGCTAGATGTTTTGGGTATGATACACTCATACCCACAGCACATACAGTAGCATGCTACTAGTCATGTGAATTCATTTAGTTGTGCCACATTCTCAGACCCTAAAGAGAGATAATAAGATTTTCTATGCTTTTGTAGTGTGTCATGTGGTTTGGGGGCATGATCTTAAACTGTTTGTGCCTTGTGTTATAACAATCATCGGTGGCTATATTCTTTACTATTCACCATGTTCAGTGTTTGTTTCAACCTTAGTGCAGCTGGCCTTCCATCCATGCCCTGTTATTTACATTTTACTGTGTCTTGGTCACCTAGAAAACAAATTGGTGTGATTTCATGAAATCGATCATATGTATTTGTGATATGTATAACACAACTGTTACTTGGTTCCTGAACTGGCTTTTATTGTCTATCAAATGCGTCTCACTCTCCAGTAAGCTAATTTGTCTTAGAATGAGCTGTTTTCAGGATGGCTATTTACAGTTGGCAGGAACTTGTAGAGGGCAACGCAGTACACACCCAAGCACCACTCACCAAATTACAAGTGCCCATCAACAACAAAGATGACTGACCTGTGCAAATATGTGTGTGTGCACATGTGTGTTCCTCCTCTCCCGCTCCCATAGGCCATATGGTTCACTGCTACTCAGGGGCTGGAGGGTCCGGTGTATGGTGCTGCTGATCAGTGGAATGGAGTGGGAATTTTCTTTGACTCCTTTGACAATGATGGAAAGGTGGGTATTGACAGTTACTAGTAATAATAATAATAGCACCCTTCATGTAAAAATAAGTTTCACTGTTTTCTTATAAAAGAACTGTCACCCAACAGATGGAGAAATATAATGGGTTATTTATCTGTGTTAAGATGAACAAGGCTTAGAATATATTTAGGATATCATACGTGCATATTTTTAATGTTTCTTCTGAGAAATAAACATCAGATAGAACCTCTTGTGCAAAGTGTGCTGTGTAAATCCCCTGGAGTCTAAATGCAGATTATAATTTTTATTTTTGTCTGGATGACCTTGCAATTGTAGAAAAATAACCCAGCGATCATTGTGGTGGGGAACAATGGAAAACTTATTTATGATCATCACAAGTAAGTAAACATATTTTCTCCTTCATGACATTGCTGGTCATTGGATGAGCTCATAGGAGATTAGTAAATGATTATTTATGGTTGAGGGAATGAAGAGTTAATCCCCCGTCTCCCGTTTATCATGAGATGAGTGAAAGTGTTAAATGTTCTCTGCAAACCAGAAGGGCTGATCTAAACACAAATGTCAACAAAATTAAATTATTGAGATTGCTTTGTTATTGTGATATTGTGCTTGTAATAATTCTTCAAGTTTAAATGTATGTATATACCACATTATCATGCACAAAAGGTCTTTCGCAGTGTTTTAAAGAAATAAAAGTATAGAATGAAATGATGGAAGAAATAAAAGAATATATGAACGAGAATTGAAAGTGCAGTAAAAGTGCAAATGTTTTATATAATTAAAGAATAGTTAAAGTATCGCAGATTTATTTAAATACGTAATTATCGCTATCACAGTATTGGGATTTTGCTCATTTTTGAAACATTCTTGAAAAATGTTAGTAAATCAGAAATGTGACATGGTTTAAGGATGCTGGTTAAAGGAGGCTCATAGCACATAGTAAAGGTTAGAGAGTTCATTTGATTGAGATTGGTTAGAGGGCTTATTCGCATATCAGTATTGCAGAGACCAGTGGCGCTATACTAACAAATGTATTATGTAATAGTACTAATTAAATATTTACCAGACTTTGTTTTAATAATTTAACCTGAAACTATTCAAAACCTCAAATTTTATTTGTCTCTGGCTCTCACAAATGCTTACACAGGTGGATACAGTTTACTGGATACTTCATATATTTGTGTTCTTGTCCCCACCTTTAGTGATGGGTCAACCCAGGCTCTGGGTACGTGCCTTAGAGACTTCAGGAATAAACCCTATCCTGTCCGTGCCAAAATCACATACTACAAGAAGACATTAACGGTAAGGGAAAGAGGGTTCTTTACCAGAAACCAGAAAAGAAAACTGAAAGTGAACCTAGAGGGTGAAATGCTTCACACAGTGATAAAGCTTTCTTTAGACACTGAATGCTGACAGACCAGAATGTGTTGGAATTTCAAGTTCCAGCTGGTTTGACCTGTATAAGCAGCAGTATTGCAAAATCGGCTGCATTTTTTCCATACGTGTATAAAACGATTTCTGCCTGGATTGAGCAGTGGAACACGTTCTTGTGACACCTAAATTTGTTAAGCTGTTATTACAAACGGCACCCCATAGGGGACATCTTACTATACCATGTTCTCTGTGCAATGTTTCTCCCTTATTATATCACAGTTATGATTTTTATATATTTATGTGAAGGTATACAAAATGTATCTCGACATTTTTTGAAAGCATTATTTTTTGTTTTCTGTTTAAAAAAAAAAAGACTCTGCGAGTATTGGATTTGTATTGTATCGGCATATATCCAAATTTACAGTATCGTATCGGACATAAATAAGTGGTATCGTGCCATGTCTAATAATAATAATAATAATGATAAAGCTTTACCTTTATATTAAGGGTAATGTATTAAGCTGAGTTTAAAATGAAATTAAAGTGTTACAGATTCAGTAATTTTTTTCTTAGAACTGAACTAATAATTGCTTGCGAAAACTCCAGAAAAGTTGTGGAAACGCAGATATCCTCCACATTTATTTATTGCTTTTTTCATGGCAATATATAATTCTTTAGTGCTAAATTATAATATCGGTATTTATATTCTAGCACTGCAGGAGTTCAATGTAACTTGTACAGTATCAATACGGGTTTACCTTTAAGTGTTTTGGGACCATAATTGGGGGCCATATTTAGGGTTTACTCTATAAACATAGGCATTTTAAGACTTTTTTTTTTTTACCAAAACACAATACAATTTTTCACTATATGCGGGTGCTCTTGGAACATAAAACCCACGAGAAGCGGGGGGTTACTGTACATTTAAACTATTTACACTGTAGTTTGGATAGCATGAATGCTGTGTAGCTAGGACAGTGGTTAATCTATCTAATTTTTTTAGTGAATTACAGATTGCTTAGTAAAGGAAAGCAGCCACCAAAAAGGAATATAGCAAGATTAATTCTTTTTGTTATCAGGTGTACAAGCACATAGCCAGGGTCGTCTCAGTGAGAAAGCTGTGACAGAAAGCCCACCATTCAAGTCAGTACCCCAGACAGCATGCATCACATTCTATATAGCAGGTTTTGCAAAAGTGCCATGAACAAATAGGGATTTAACTGAAATTCACAACCGGAAGGACTTAGGCTTGGTTCCCAGCCAGTGTGGCTCAGGTTCTTTCTGTGTGCAGTTTGCATGTTCTCCCCGTGTCTGTACGTGTTTCTTCCCACAGTCGAAAGACAAGGACCTTCCTCTTGCTAAGAGCCGAGTTTGTGCTCAAAATGAAAATCCCCTTTTGTCTCTGCCCCTAGGTCCTGATAAATAATGGTTTTACCCCCGAGAAGGAGGATTATGAGTTCTGTACCAAAGTGGACAACATGATCATTCCACCCACTGGATATTTTGGCATCTCAGCTGCCACAGGAGGGCTAGCCGGTAAGGACTGGGTGAAAACTTTCCAATAATTTTGTTCAGAAAGTATTTTTCCAGTATTTTTAAACAGCAAAAAAACAAAACACAAGTACTTCCATACAAAACTTGAAACTGTTTTCATCAGCACGACCAAATATGAATTATTGTTTGATTAACCTTATATATTTTAAATATATGTATAATAAATACTGACCATTCTCAGTTCTGCTGATGTAATCGGCATCATTTTGTTGTGGTCCTCCAGTGTTCTCCTTTGTAATGTTTCTCAATGGCGGCCCACCATGCCACTTTGTCTTTGCTGCCAAAGCAATAAAACAAACACCCTTCCTACCCTTCCTCGAACCACTCTCCTTTTTGTAAATCTTTAACACTGTTCTGTCATTTGGTTGCACTACAACCTTAACAGCAGGGCTCTAATCAGGCATGTACAGAACATGAGGCTTCCTCTGATTAAAAATAACATTCAGCACAGCAGTTTCAGACATGGATGGTATTAATGTGTTTTCTCATCTGTGACAATAGAAGACTTAAACGCCTTTTAGCGGCACATGAAAATGTTTTTGTATTTCTGCAGATGACCACGATGTCTTATCATTCCTGCTGTTCAGGTTAACAGAGCCTGGACAAGAACTGGTATGTGTGTTTTTACCTCACACACATACGCGCGCGCACTCTCTCTCACACACACACACACACACGCACTCTCACACACACACAAACACTTAAGTGAAGTTACAAAGAACCCTCCATACTTATTTCATAAGTGTTCACCAATTACTTCATTCTTTTGTGGAGCGTAATTGGAGTAGGAGTGTGTGCTGTGCAGTAGGCCTTCACTGAGTTTTGAATGCGTGTTTTGTTTCTTTCTGTGTGTGTGAAGCCCCCACCCGAACAAGAGATTCCTAAAGAGGAGCAGGACAAGTACCAGGAGGAATTCCAGAACTTCCAACAAGAGCTGGACAAAAAGAAAGAGGAGTTCCAGAAGGAGCACCCTGACGTCCAGGGGCAGCCTCGTAAGTGTCCCACCAATTCTAACCTGAAATCTGCCTATTACAACACTAGAATGCTCTTCTTACCGAGCATGTAGTGGACATGTAGGGGGAAATTGCTGTTGGGTGTAAAGAACTTTTTGAAAGAAATAGAGAGGGCAAAATAAGGATGAATAATGGTGATTTATATAGAGCTGCAACATTGTTCATGGCTACTTGCACAGCACACATTACCTTCAAATGGTAAATTTATGAGATTTTTTTTAGCCTTTCCAAACTTCTGAGTTCATACAGTGTAAGAGGCAACTATCAAACTTTAGCCCTTTTCACACTCAAAATAATTTTCAGGACACTTTTACACATATGCAGACTTTCGGTGGTACGTAACTGGGACACACACATTGACGTATAGCATGAAAGTCCCAGTAAATATGAGGCAACATCCTCAGCATAAATGTGAACTGACTGTGAACCTGTCTGTGCAGTTGAGGACCTTTATGAGAGCGTAAGCGATCGTGAGCTTCGTCAGGTGTTTGAAGGACAGAACCGGATTCACTTGGAGATCAAGCAGCTGAACCGACAGCTGGCCATGATCCTGGACGAACAGCGCCGCTATGTGTCTGTCATCACAGAAGAGATTTCAAAACGTGGAGCCCAATCGGGCCAGGTAGGACTGGAATATGTGTAACATGATCCTCACAGTTTTACTGCAGAATATATAGGTTTCTGTTACATATTTAAGTGTGTATATGACGTGGATGTGTACATGTACATATATGTGTGTGTATGTATGTATGTGTGTGTGTGTGTGTGTGTGTGTGTGTGTGTATATACATATATATATATATATATATATATACATACATACATACATACATACATACATACATAAATAATATATATAACGTGTAAAATACTAGCATGTTACTGAAGAAACTCTTAATTTAAGGTTAAATTAGTACTAGTGCTTAAGACACCATTCTGGATAGTGAGATAATCTGTGGTTTCAGGCTCCAAGTCAGGAAATGGACACTGTAATCTCCACACAGCAGGAGGTCCTGCGTAACCTGGACAACCTGAGGTGAGCTCCTCCATATTAACTTGTGTTTACCATGTGTTTGTCTTGTGTTTGCCAAACAGGTCAGTAAATCTGATATTCCAGAAAAAAACAAGTGGAATCCAGGGCAATGTGAGCATAAATCTCTGTCCAATCTGAGTAAAACCTCTCAGTCTAGGTGTCTGAGACCAGTAATCTATCATAAATCATTTTCTCAAATAAAATCCTCACAGACCCACTGCTGGAAAGCCTCAGCCATGTCGGTCCTGAGAATGACAGGCTCTGTGTCTGGCCATTGGCCTAACCAGTCTGTTTAGGGTTCAGTGCTGTGGATGCATTTTTCTCTTCAAGTAATTGATCTTTTTTTATATTGGGTAATTATGGGAATTAATTTTGCTTTACTTACTTGATTTTTTTCATGAGCTAATTAGCACAGATTGCTCAAGGAACACATTAGATGTAGCATGATGCCATTTAGTCTTCTCCAGTACTGAGACCTTGAGTATCAAATGTTGAGTGTTGATCTGATATGACACATTCCATACCAACCCAGTCCTCCCAGTTCACCTGATCCCTGCGAAAACCAGCTGACACGTACAGTGCTCCTATTACTTTTTTCCACTTAGAAATGTATTGAAACAACAAAAAAGACTTTAATAACACTGCATTTAGATAAATAGACTTTAAAATGGAGTTGGTCCCTCTTTGCTGCTGCTGTAATGCTCTGGATTCTGAGGGTAACTTGGTTTTCTATAACAAACTAGATAAAACATGAATGCCCTGCAGTGGCAAATAGCTTTGGCTTTATATTTGATTTGATTACATTAATGTTTAAGTTGACATTTTAAATGTTTATGAAACATTTGAACTGTAGCTGTGTAACTGTGTTAAAGGAAACACTGCTGTTAAAAGTCTCCTTATTTGTTTAAAGTGTTTGCAAACCAAATGTTCCTTTTCCTTTTTAACATAAATACACAATACACAAATTGCGTATTGCTATGTGATTTTGCGTATAGCTATGCAGAAAACCATGCAATTAATCGCGATTAAATAATTATGTACGTGTGTACATTTATTTATTTATGAAGTGATTGTATGTCTAGGATTACTCTATTAATTATCAAAATAATTGCTAGATTACTTGATAACTAATGGAATTGACAGTGACAGCCTTAATTGCATCCATTACATCTGTTAATGCATGTACTGTAATTGGTATTAGGAGTTTAAACTGGGTGTTTCTGGTTAGCTTTGGAGAAATGCACTGAACTGAAAAGGGGATAAAAAGGAAAATTACAGTTAAATCTTAACATTTTAAAGGCACTGTGTCCAATTCAAGTTAAGTCATTTATATGATGATCTGGTGATCTTGCTTTCTTAATCCAAATTAAATATCATGATTTAGTGTTGTGGTGATTGTGAAGAAGTGACATCAGACGTCATTTCACAAAGCAGTCAAACAGGCACTGACCTGTTTGTTAAAGATTGTTGTGCTACTGGTGTTGAGAGTTACAGTGTTGTCACTCTGGATTAGGTCACAATAACAAAATATTAAACAATGGGTGATTTTCATATTACCCTGAGATTAAACTCCAAAATGCGGCATTGAAAACTCCTTAACTGTGAAAATTGAGGATTAGGGAGAACAAAGACAGTTGCCATAACTCCTTAACTCTCTTATGACCAAACTGCACATTGTTAAACCTTGTTATTTTGTTGTTTTATGAGATTTGCAGGGCTTTGTTTAAAGCAGGGATTAGTAGATTAGGATGTTGGCTTTTTTGTGTGTTTATTGCTATGAACCCCGAACAAGTTTTTACATATTTACCACATTTTCTTGAAATCGCGAAGAATGATGGTAAAAATCTGAAGGTTTTAGTTACTGGCAACCAGAAAATGTATTATTTTGATTGATTAATCTTTGTGTTGCAGTTGTAAGACTTGCAGGTTAGAGCAGTTGCACTCCTGCTACACATGTACTGAGATATTGCATAATTATACATTCTGCTAAATAGCCAACTGCCTCTTCCTTTTAAAGGATCATGTTGTTTGATTTCAGCATATTTAATTATTATTGCAACTTTGGCTGATAGAAAGGACTGGAACTGTACTAGCTTTCAACTAGCCCACAAGAATGTGAGCTTCAAGAAAAAATCGTTGCTGAAATCACTCATCAGATCAGCATATTGATGTGCATGTTGTCATTTAATAAAAAAAACTGTGTGTGTGTGTGTGTGAGAGAGAGAGAAAGAGAGAGAGAGAGGAGAGAGGTGTGTTCTCATCTTCCAGAATAACTAATAAATGGTCTAAAATCAACTTTCACAAAAGTTCCTCCTCCTATAATGTTACTCTTTCAGAGATACAAGAATGCATTCCATGTTGTGACTGATGCAGTGTTTTGCCCCTAAATAGGAAAAACGTGCTGCCGCTGATCTAAATCATCTTATAGATTAAATAAAAGGCCTTGACTTTTTCCTCTGAAGGGTGAATTAATTTATTGACCCTTGTTAGGCCAACAAAATTACTTGCTGGGACAAAAAGGCTTTTGCCCAATATATAGGTCATTTGGAGTAGATAAAGATTAGATGAAGGGTTTAATAAACGCTCACTTTGTCACTCAAGGGAGATTTATGTCTAATAATTTTTGTTCCCCCTTGAGAAACAAATTTGATTTTGTTTGGGTTCCTCGCGGACCTCTGCTTAGCTATAGCCGCAGAGGGCCTCGCCGCTTGTTTCTGCAAGAAAAGGCGACATCTTAACACCGTTCATCCTTAGCGGATTAGATGACAGTCTTTAAATATATCCTTTATACACAAGGACATACATGCTCTACTTCTGATTGCTTTCTCGTCTGTGCAATTCCCCAAGGAGCCTGTGCTTATGACTTCATTTTCTCAGCCCATCTTTTTAATATTTCACTAATCTCCTCAGACTCGCTAAGGCGACTCGTTAGAGGGAGGGTTTGACGACTTGCGACAAGAAAAATGTAATTTAATCAGAGACATGATCTTAATTTGAAGATGTGTTCTTGATTAAAGGGTTAAGCCCTTCTTTTATTTATTTATTTATTTTTGCTCTTTTAATGGGCACCCCTGAGGACGCCTTGCAGCGTCTTGGGTTGAATCTTTATAATGAATTTAAAGGCAGTACCCGTAATGTTTGAGAGGTGATTTAATGTACACCCATTCAAACACAAAAATGGGCCACAATGTCTCATTTTCCTTTTCAGAGTTGAATATGAATGAGAATTTGTGAGAATGGTAATGTTTCCATTTTTTAAGTAAGTAGAATACTTCATCTTGCTTTTATGACTGTAACTCTATACGCACCTATTCGAAAGTTTGGGCACCCCTAGTCAGATTACTTGTGGTGTTCTATAGGAAACACACTTCTGCACATTTTAATGCACAACTACTAAATTTAACATAATGGGGTGAGAAAAAGGTCATATAACCTTTGCCCAGGGAAATTTTCTACCAGCATGTTAAACTCAACAAATAAATAGAACTTAATTGCATTTTAATTTAAGAAAAAAAATAAAACTTTATGGTGGCTACCTGTGGAGAATCTAGTAACTTGTTTTGTACGCAACTATATATAATTATAAAACTATCCATTTAAGGACTGTATCAGGAATCAAGATTACCTTTTAAGAAGTGGAAAATGGAAGGATGTGAGGGAAAGACCCTTGTCTTGCTCTGAATGGGTATGCCTTAATCATGTAAAACATATTTAAGAGGGGTAACATGGTTTTAGAAGGATTAATTTAGCAGTCATTGCTGCTTTAGTTGCAGGGTAATTTCATTTCTTGGTGAAATTGAGGGATATATGGCCTTTTGGGAGCATTAAGAAGAGAAGGATTAAAAGATTAGATTGGGACAATTCACTGTAATATTAAGATTAGGAATTTCATGTCCGAAGAAGTTGGCTGCCGTCATTTGACAGTGTAATCAGGGACACATGCGCTTGCCTGCAGTGATGCTTTCTGACCACTAGTGGCACATGCAGCCTGTAACAACTTCTGGAAGACTGAGCTGCAGCACTAAAGCCATGTTTAACAGATGAGTTCATGTGTTTGAGCAGAGAAATCACTAAACCATGGATACGGGAACTGTTTCAGCAGCAAAACAGCGTCTAATAGGAATGAATGACTATTCTTTTCGGAGATTTTGAGAAAATCGAATGACACTGTGTTTTATGTATTTTGTATTGTGTAAACTGTGTAAAGAGCTCAAAATAGATTTAAATGAGTAAATATGTCCTGTTTGGCAACAAGGGCATCACTGTTCTAAGATGAAGGTCTTAAAAATCTACATCCTGGTGTGACACCAATACTTATTGATATACTGTCAATCAGTAGTTTTAGGTATCAGGTTAATGGTGTGCTTGGATTTACAGGAGCACATTTTCAGACTCCGTGAAGCAGCTGGCTGTGGGACAGCAAGGAAATGGAGGAGGTTTGGGTACATATGAAACCGTCCAACACTTCAATGACATAAAAGAGCACCTACATGTCGTCAAGAGGAACATCGAGCACATAATCCAGAAAAATGCGGTGCGTTCTTTGAAAGGTTTTCCAGAGATTTTGATGATTTTGATTTCTATTGAAATTCAAACAAACTACAAACATGTGACTAACCTCGAATTTGATAATTGGCTTGATGTTTTGAGTATGAGAGAAATAAGGGGCTGTTTGTGTTGATTACTGTTTAACTGGACTGAATGAAAGAAAAAGCAAGAATTGGCTTTGGATCTGGTCATTTTTGTATTTTGCTATGGGGTGTGGTCATTTGCATTTAATTTTTAAATATGTATTCTCTTGGTTGATGGAGTGATCTATTTGTTTATTCTGACATCTGCAGGGTCCAGCTGAAAAAATGAAGTGTCCAGAACTACCACCCTTGCCAGCCTGCCTCACCACGGCACACTTTGTGACTTTTGTCGTCATTCAGACTCTCCTGTTTTTTGGATATGTCTTGTACAAGTGAGTGCAGCGTAGTGGCCCTTAAACAAATTAAAGTGTATTTATTCTAAATAATAGTAAGTGCAATAGTGTTCCAAAGGGGCATAGAACAGTGTCATAGCTAAATTCTAATCTAAAATCATTTTGGTGGCACTTTTGCTTTTTTTAGTGTTATATATTATAAATAAATGTTTTTTTAACCATTTAAAGATCAACTCAGATTGACATATTACTTAGGTTTTTAAACATATTTATTAGATTTAAAATGTAATTTTTTTATATAACTCACTCTTTTCTCTCCCTTTCTCCCTTTGTTTCATTTTCTCTCTATTTTTCCAGAAGCCAGCAGGAAGCTGCAGCTAAGAAATTCTTTTGATGAAATATCTGATTGGTTACCACAGCACAGTATGTAAATGAGGGATTGTTTTTGTTTGTGTTGTGTTTGTTTGAAAATTAAGTTATTATACTTGAAAAACTGATGTATTTTGTTTGAGAGGTTTATTTCTTTTAATTTTTTTTTTTAATTTGATCTGAGTTATACAGGGTGTGAGTGATTTCTTCCTTCCATGCGAGTGTAAAATGTTTTGTTTAAGATCCCCAAATACAATGTAATATATTCATTCGTGTTGAGAGAATATGTTATGAATTTGTTTGTCACTCTGTATTACATGGTTTCGCTTTAGGAACTTAACCACTGTGCCCTGAACTGTACTGTGGAAACTTGTTCTTTGGAAGCCAAGTGTTGATTGTTTTGGGGGAATGCTGTATTCCAGTGTTGTAGCCAAACTGCCAGTCCTGCAGAAGCCAAGGCTCGGAGCTCACAAATGTGTTTTGAATCTTTGAATCTTGAACAAATTCTATATATTTTTTTTTCTCAAACAATTTACATAAACAGAACACAAACTCGCACATTTCATGTTTTGTGTCCTCATGATTTGGAAAGGCAGAATAATACTGGGTCATTCCATGTGTACCTTCACTTATGGAACAAAACCTTGTCTCCATTTTTGTATCTTTCTTTTTGAAAACTGCCCTTTACGTTGCCTGAAACGGTCATTATTTTTTCTTTCTACTGTAAAGTTACCATTTTTGAGACACAAGGTTTTGTTCAGACAGTGTAGATACTACTGTACTAGGTTTAGTATTGTATCAGCACAACCAATTCTTATATTAAAGAATATTTTGAATATTGTTTGGTAGCAAAGAAAGAAAAATAATTAATTATTTCACTTTTTATGCTTTCATGACCTCAGCTCAAAGCAGGTGTAGTAATGTTAAAAAGGTCACACTTTATTATGAAAGTCCCCAAATAGAGTATCTACAGATACTTTCATTGTTAAACTGTCTAGTGGAACTAAGTTGATTATCAACAACATAATGACTGGGATTAGTTTGTGTTGAGGATGAGGTTAAAGTTAGGTTAAAGTCTTTAGAAGCAATGTTCCAAGTATTTAGTTAAATGACCAGGTAAGCATCACAAAGCACCTGCAGGGGACTCTTACAATAGAGTGTTACCATTAAAGTATAAACGTCTTAAATTCATTGTCTTAATAGAATTCCAAATGGAAAAGCTTTTGGTAGCTTTTTATATAAGATGATATATTTTAGCATTGAACTTTAAATACATTAATCCTTTTATAGTCACAAGAAAATTCTCATGTACCATTTTAAAGAGAATTTGTTTTGTTTTTTTGGGGTAAATTAAGATGGAAGGACCTTAAAAACAATTGTGCCAAAGTAAGAACTCAACTGCTGCTAGGTGAGCACTGCAACGGAGGATTTTCAAATAAATCTAATAAAAATGTAAAATTTTGTAATTGGGTGACTCTTCAATTAGAGACACAATTGACTTTGGTCAAGCATGTTACTACATGCTTACACAATTTAAATAAAACTGACTTGTGCTTGTTCATCTCCCTGATCATATTGAGCTGGTTTAATTATATTTCATCTAAAAAACCTAGGCTTAGCTGTTTTGTTTGGGTAAGATGGCGCTCTATCTTTGCACCATTAGCCATCATGGGGCCTGTTGTCTGATGTAACTTTAGAATAGCATTCTCCAAGCATGCTGAGCGGCTGTGATGTGCCAAAGGCAGACGTATAAAGTGTGTGTGTGTATATGACAGAATGATCTGACATATCAAATCATGTTCATAGACCACGCCCTCATTTATACACATACAGTACAGTATAAGGGTGTGATGTTTTAGAGAACAAGTGAACACTGAGTTCTTTATGTTGAAAAATTGGCAAACAGGAATCAGCATTTTTGACAACAGCCAAACTGTGATGTCTAGATGACTGGGTCAGAGCATCTCCAGAATAGCAAGTCTTGTGAAGAGTTCCTGGAATGCAGTGGCCAAAAATGGTCTAATAGAAGGAAATACTGTAGTACAAATTGCTGAAACTTTCTAATAGAAAGATGTGAGAACCCCCTCTAGCTGCCAGAACAGCTCTGATCAAGTCAAGTGAAGAGATACAACTAAACTGAAGAGATTCCCTACAGTACAATTAATTACAGGATGACCACATGGAGATGATGTTCCAGATCCTGACTGAGGAAGGTATTCAGACCCAGCAGTCTCAACTTCCAAACAGATGGACAAAAGTGTTGGGACACGCCTCTTAATTATTGAATTCAGGTGGCCCCACACCTCCAGTGAAGGTACATCTTAATGGTTCAGCACACCAAGACATGGACAACACCATGCTTCCAACTTTGTGGACCCAGTTTGGGGAAGAACCTTTTCTATTCCAGCATCACTGTGTCCCAGAACACAAAGCAGCTCCATAAAGACATGGCTGGAGGAGTTCAGTGTGGAAGAACTTGACTGCCTCGCACAGAGTCCTGACCACAAACGCTGGAACTGAGACTGTGAGCCAGACCTTCTCATCCAACATCAGTTTATGATCTCATAAATGCTCTACAGCATGAATGGACACAGAAATATGCACAAAAACTCCAAAATCTTGTGGAAAGCTTTCCAAGAAGAGTGGAAGCTGTAATAGCAGCAAAGGGGGACCAACTCCATATTAAAGTCTATGTATGTGAAAATGTTGTCCACATGGGTGAGGGCCAGATGAAGGGTTGCAGTGATGGAATCATCCACTAAATGGCTGGGACAAAAAGTAAACTGCAAGGGGCCCAGTGGGTGGGCGTTGCTGTGCCGCATGACAAGTGCTTGAAGGACATCATGGCGATGGGTGTGAGTACAAAAGGATGATAGTCACTGAGCCAGGACACTGAGGACATCTTTGGCACAGCGATGATGGTGGTGACTTTGAAACACTTAGGAATCAAGGTAGCAAAACAGCAAACGTCACCCAGCCGGTCCATGGAACCGCACCGTGGGACTGTTGGGGCCCTCCCTTTATACCTCCTGGGTTCATGCTCCTATGGCGTTAAAACCAGATGTCCATTCCATCAGTTGGGCTACTTCTGTATTAGCTGAATATACCTATAATGGTAAAGGCTAACAGTCATGTCCTCCTAGATAACCTAGGTGTTAAATTATTTTCCCAGTATGTCTTTTTAAAGAAATACCCTTCAATCAGAGGACAAACAAAGAACACTGTACCATATTTGGCATAGCAACAGTCATGTCATGTCTGGACCAAAAGGTCATGGGTTTTGGAATCCTTCAGCACACCACCACTGGGTTCCTGATCAAGACTCTTAACCCCAAGTTGCTCCAGTGAGACTGCTCCCTATAGTAAGGGAATGGAAGTCGTTTGGATAAAAAGTGTCTGCTAAATGCCATGAATGTAAAAGTCATGTACTACATACGATATATATAACGATATGTATGCAGGTATGTGATTATGCTCTTGGAGACAGTAACATCACTGATACACCTACTGATGTAGCCAATTACTGAGTCTATGTACTCCTCCAGGTTACTAGTAGGTAGCATCTTCCCTAAACATGTCCCAATCATTATGCTTAAAACATTCCTGGCAGCCAGATTTTCATATCTGCTGTGGCATCTACTACAAAGAGGCTCCCTTAAGTCCTGTAGTTAGAGATAGGACCTCTATAAATCAGATTGTTTATCCAGCACATCTCTAGATCGGATTGAGATCTGAGGAATTTGGAGGCCACATCAACACCTTGAATTCATCATGTTCCTCAAACCATTCCTTAACAAGGTTTGTAGTATGGCAGGGTGCATTATCCTGTTGAAAGAGGCTGCTGCCACTAGGGAATTCTGTTGCCATGAAGAGGTCCAACTGGTCTGCAGCATGGTTTAGGCAAGTTGTACATAAATCTAAATCTACATGAGTGCAGGACCCAAGGCTTTCCAGCAGAACACTGCACAGAGCATCACAGTGCTTCCACTGACTGTCTTCCTCCCATAGTGCATCCTAGTGCCACCTTTTCCCCAGCTAAGTGACACACAGTTGTCCAGTAAACATAAGTTAACAGTGACCATTTATAATATATGATCACACCACAGTACACGATGTGAACAGCACAATATCTTTCTCTGTATTTAACACATTCACCAAGTGAAGCAGCAGACAGCCAGGACCTTCTGGTCACAGGGCCAACTCCCTAACCCCTAGGCCACCAGTTTTTGTCCTGACAGCAATGATAGATCATTTTTTTAAATTATTTCTTTGATAGGAATGATTGACATTATTTACCAGTCTCTCAGGGAGTTGATGTTCAGTCCATGTGTATAAACTTGAAATGTTTAATTTATTCTTGATAAATATAGATCAGTGAATTTAACACTTTTATTATTCTGTTATTGAGGAGAAGACTTAAGGGAAACCAATCCAAAAAATCTGCCACTCTTTACATTCTGAAAATAGCATCGTACAGAAAATAGATGCTTATAGCTATCCTTACCTAACCTTTAAAATATGATCTATGTTTTATTCTATGAAAATAATCTTCTGTATTAATCTGTCTTCATGCTTGCCCAAAAATGAGGTTGGTGCTAGATGTGCATGTGTGTGATGGCAAATACCCTGTACTGAGGCTTATGCAAAAGAACTGCCCTTGATGAGACAGAGATGTCAGTAAAGGGCTACTTCACCCAAAAAGTGCTGCCTTTGCTAATCATGAATAAAGCCAAACAGGGGCTGATTAGCATTGAGTAAACAGTGATCATGCTAGCTGCCCCCCACTAGCTTCGATTGATTGTTAGTAACATTCGCACCTCTGGGTGAAGTGTTGCTCAAAGGATTAGGGCACAGAATGAAAAGGTCAGAACACTTTCCCCACCCTCATTAGATGACTATAAGGGATTCCCTTAATGGTTAAAACAAGAGAGGGAAATCCACACACTGGGATGCTTTACAAAGATACACTAAGACCAGATTTGTTTTCTTTGTCTTGACTTTTTGTGTGTTAAGGAAGTTGTTCTCAACCAAACATTTGTATAAACTCAAGAAAAAGGCTTAATGGTGTGTGGTGTCTGGTTGATTATAGGATATTAAACAGCTGTACTGAAGCACCAATATTTTAATATTTACATTGGTAAAAATATAATCTTGATCGTGTTTTATTTGAGAGCCTTTGAATTAACATAAAGATTCATTTGGACTTGGATTAATAGCAAAGAATACACAGGACCATGAAAGGCAAAATAGTAGCCACAATATACTTGTTTATTCAGATTTACCACTATTTTACCATTATCCACATAAAAAGGGTTACTAGTGGTTCTCTTGTAGTAAAGAGGCTATATTTGTGCTGTAGACACTGTTAACAGGTTTCTGTTAAAGAACTATTTAATTTCAGACCACTTTGATTGACTTTGTTTCAATAACTGAATTATGTTGAAAATTTGGAAATTCTCATTGGGCATCACTTGTGTAATAACCTGATTTTATAATTTCATAATTAAGTAAATTAATGGAATCTAATTTCATATTATAACAACAATGAATTAAAATTAATCTAAAATATTTAAAAACAGTAACATTCAAACTTGGCCATGGCACTGTCTGATTAGTGCAAAGTCATTAGTGATTATAGCATTTTATGGTTGCTCTGAAAAGCAGTTATCTTCAAAGAAATAAAGGGTCTCTGCTTTCTAAATCAATTTAGATTGATAGAAAGATAGCGATAGATAGATAGATAGATAGAAAGATAACGATAGATAGATAGATAGATAGATAGATAGATAGATAGATAGATAGATAGATAGATAGATAGAAAGATAACAATAGATAGATAGATAGATAGATAGATAGATAGATATACATAATCTTATAGATAGTCAGTTACTGCTGATTCTTATTTGCATAACCATTCAATCTCCATCAGTTCCAGTTGAATTCATGTGCTCCCTGCCGACATCCATTTGGGATTATTAGTGAACTGTGCTGTTCTGGTGGCTCTCATCTGATAATCTCCCTTACCACACACATGACTCTCACTTGTTCTCTCTCAATCTCCACCCTTCCCCCACCCATTCACTCTTCTCTGCTTTCTCTCTCTCTCTCTCTCTCTCTCTCTGCACCCTCTTTCAAGAGGATTACACAGTGATGCCATGGAAAAGCCCAGCACATCTGTCACTTTATTCCTCCATCACCCTCCACCTCCTCACACAACTCCACTGACGTACACTCACCTTCAGTCCCACTTAAAGTGATCACTCAAAAAAATCAGATCAACTACTATTACAACAGTAGATCAGCCAAGTTATTTTTTAGTCTGCACAGGAGCTATGAGCCTAATGTAGCTAACAATATATTGCACGGCAGGTAGCACGCCAAAATTGCATGGCCAAATCATTAAAATGAGCCAAGTAATGTAATCTCTAATAGACCTGTTTATGTGGTTTCTGGCATTTTATTACACACTGTTATCTGTAAAAACAAGCAAGAGTAAGTTCAGGTTACAGGATAGCTCCTTCTAATGTTGTAGCTATGCAACATAATTGATAACAATATGATAGAAGATAACACTATAGATAACAGGATGTAAGCAAGTCTAATTAAGATTATTTGTGGCTTGCAGAAATAATGTGATGATTTAGGGATGCACTTCTCACAATGTTGATTGGTGAGGTTAATTGTTTTTTTGCACAATGCCCCCTCCCATTTGACTGTTTTCTTGTGTTTCTTCCACTCAGACGTGTACATGAAGTGTGCACTGTTTACAGAAGAGCTTTAACAATGTATCCTCAAGGCAATCACATTTGCAGCCAAAATGGAAAGCGGAATAAGGAAATCACAAGAAGATAGGGACGGTTACCCACAATTGCCTTCTTTAAAAGACCTTGCATTTGTCCCTGTTTCCTCAGTTTGTGTTTTCATTATGTTCATCTTTGTGTTGTTCCAACAAAGGAGCAAATACAAGGATCATGGGAATACAATGGACTTCCTATTGCTTTAAGTGTCTTAACCCTGCAGTGACAACTGCAGGCCCCATTCTGACACTAAAGAAGCATTAATGAAAGATAATTACCTCACAATTCTTTATTTTACCACTAAGAACAAAGTAAAACAAAAATTGTATACAAATTGGTGCCATTGACTAATAGCTAAATAACTAGGTTTACTTTTGCTGTTAGAACTCCTTAAATAAGTTTAAACTATAATCTATATATGATGCACATAAGATATTCGCAAATGTGTGCATCGTGTGGAAATGACAATGTAGAGGACAATGTGAGGAACAGCAATGTACAGAAAACAAAATAGTGAAAGGAAAGTTAACAAGGAAAAGCCATTTTCCCCTCTCCCAATCTAAATCTAAGGTCTTTTTGAACTCACACATACACTACTAATACTTTGAAAGTTTATAGGGTCAGTGGGCTGTCAGTTGCAGCCCCTCGTCTAGGTCGTAAGAGTGATAATATGTAGAAGTTTCAGAAAGGCAAAAGTAAAGCTAAAGTAATCTCTCATTGGCCATGTAGCTCTGCAACCCGATCTCACAACTTTTCGTGCAGCCATCACAAAATACAATTTAATCAAAATATGTGCCGTGATCACGATTTAGGTCTTTTTTTCTGCTAGGACAATGCTTCACTTTTTCATGCTAGGACAATGTTATGTATTTTAATGCACATTGCGTAGCATCGCCAGTATCAGCGCTCACTGGTGACGGTTAGGGTTAGGGTTAGGGTTAGGGACTTTCCCCATCTCAGGGCATTTCAACCTGTTTTAACTGCTTTGCAAACAAAAACGATAAGGAATCAACTCTTTATTTCTCTCCTACTGTCCCTCAGTCAAGCATTGTCCTAGCAAGAAAAAAACCCGCTAAATCGTGATTGCAGCACATATTTTGATTAAATTGTGTTTTGTGATGGCTGCACGAAAACTTGTGAGACGGGCTCAGCTCTGATATGTTGATATCGATTCCAAAGTCTTTGGGAACAGGCCAGCCCGAATCCTGGAGATTTAGCTTGGGCAACAGCTCAAGAATCAATACTGCTCAATTGTTTTTCGGCTGTCAAGTAAAATTTGATTCTCGCCCTGCCCCCAGCAGCATAAGCTAGTCAGTTAGCATTTGCTTGATGCACAGTTTCCATAGACATACTCAACAAATAGTTGAAAGTTTGAAGCTGTGCAAGTCGTGGCCTCCAAAAGCCCTGCAAGCTATGTTTACTCACTGACTCTTTATCTCAAGACAGATAAGTTTCACAGAAAGACAAATCAGCTGTAAAACTGTAAAGATGCTCACTGACACTCATGCTTTAGTCTATTTAGGTATTTTGCTGGATTTCTGACCAATAGGATTATTGATATTGAAAGTCTTTAGTGTGTTTTTCACATTACTGTAACATGTCTAAACATCTGCTGCAAATCTGCAGTGCTGGTGTCTTCTGTTAAAAGTATAAAAAACATCAATACTTTTAGCATGGATCCAAATACATAATTCTAATTATCACCTATAATTGCAGTACTAGACTGATCATGTATTGGACTAATTAAATCTTTGTCTATCAGCTAATAGTATGTTAACCAGCAGCATATTGCAAATGTAGAATTAGAACAGAATCGGCAAAACATTGGATTAGCATTCATATCGTAAGATCAGGGCTCTATTGTTGTACTGGAGGAGATCCCTGGTCAGGGGCCAGGTGGGGCAGGTAAACAGGTGCCTTATTGCTTCCCTCTGTCCTCAGGTTATATATGGATGATCTGTTTGCTCTGTAGTCAGTCTGTATTGGCTGGTCACTTTACTAATGTGATTAGCAGGCACTGGGCAGAAGCAGCAGACATGTCCAAGCTAGTCTCCAAACAAGTGCTTGGCAATATATCATCTATACCAGTGTTCCATTTACTGCCATGTGCAAAAGTCTGGTCTCCCCTGGTCAAATGATTTCCTTTTCTTGCTGATTTTTATAATGAACATCAGTGTAAGTAAACATCCTCTGTAGAGAACACACTTCTGAACATTTTAATGCCTATTTGCCTTTTAAGAGTGCTCTCTGTACAGGAAGTTTACTTATTTTTAATCAGAAACAGGTCATTTGACCGGGACTGCCAGGACTTCTGCATACAGCTGTAGTATAGCAGGAAGCATTGGTTTATTAACTTTATTAGTCCACCTGAAATATAAATATAATCAGGTATAATAATAATGTAATAGGTTAATAAAATATGGTTATACTCAAGTATGGTATAGTATACATTGGGTTCACCAAAGAAGCATTCAGTTGAATTTAGCAGAGTAGAGTAGTTAATTTTATAAATGTGATGTGAAGTGTGTGTTAAGAACCTCCATGTTATGTAATAGTTCTATACCAATAAAATTACCAATCAGTCTGTTTTTGGTAATAGCTGATCAATAGTAGGGCCCAGTGCTGAGTGGGATGGAACTGAAGGGAAAACTCACTCCCATCTGCCTTTGAGTAAAATAGACGCCGTAGCTTAATCCAGATTATGGCCTTAGCATGACCACTCTCTCTCTCCCTCTCTCTCTCTCTCTCTCTCTCTCTCTCTCTCTTTCTCTCTCTCTCTCTCTCTCTCTCTCTCTCTCTCTCTCTCTCTCTCTCTCTTTCTCTCTCTCTCTCTCTCTCTCTCTTTCTCTCTCTCTCTCTCTCTCTCTCTCTCTCTATCTCTATCTCTCTCTCTCTCTCTAGTCTCTTTTTCTTTTTTTTTCTCCCTCAGTGCACCCTTCACTAAACCATCCGCCTGGTGGGTTAGTGACTCTCCTCATTTTCACTACCTGCACCGAAGGCCATCACACAAAAACTAAGGAAAATCTAAAGGCATTTGTCCATCAACTTCTAGCTACAGGCTCCAGTGGGAAGACAAAAAAATGGCTTTTCTCATCAAGAGTATGGTGGGGAACCCCCTGAAGGGCATGGGTCTTGGGGGAGGGGAAGAGAAGGCCGAAGAGGAGACCCCCAAAGACCCCGCAGCGGCTGCAGGAATGACTAGAGAAGAATATGAGGAGTACCAGAAACAGCTGGTGGAAGAAAAGTGAGTAGAGATCAGTGTCTTACACCTTTTACTTTCTAACACGTAATACGTCTATATAGATACCATCTTCTGATCTTTACAGGTTTGCAACAGTGGTCTATCGAGTATATAAACTGAAAAGGTTGTACGATGTCACACGTTTTTATTCAGTCAAAGATAGTGATTATACATGGTAATTTCAACCAATGTCAACATATATCCCAAAAACAATTTTTAGGATAGTTTAACCCTTTATTCCTTAGGTTGAATTAAAGTGAAAAACACACCTTGTTTGGTTTTGTTTTCCTACATTTATTTAACACCTTCCCATTTGTCTCTGACAGGAAGATAAAGTAAATGTTTTTTGTTTTCGTTTTTGTTAAACATGTTTTAATGTTTATTTAAAGACCTGTGTGCGTTGTGGTCAAGCTATAAAGCACTGTTACATAATCCCATCATCTATAATCTTTCCCTCCCCCAGTGGCATCAGTCATCCTCTGTGCCACCCAGTTCAGTGCTGTTCTATTGATTTTAACACCTGTCATTTTCAATTACATCACATAAACATGCCAAAACTTACCAACAGTTACAAATTTAACACTCACTTGATTCTTTATTATCAAAAGTACTACATCTTTGACTTACTAAGTATCATGGACTTGACAGATTGGAAAAATTTCAAGATGAAAGGTATATTTTGAGAAACACAATTAAAACAATGAGGCTCATTGTTCTCTAATGGCAGTTTTTACTGCTTCATATTGCCTGTTATGGAACTAAATTAAGATTAAATACATTTCCACAGAAGTGCATGTAGCTTTTGTCTTGTGTTTGCTAAGCATCTGATTTTTATGGCTACTGTGAGCCTATATAGAATGCTACATTTATTTGCATAGCTCTTGATGGCAAATGTTTTGATGCTTAGATGACTGTGTAATACAGTCAGGGCTACACAAGATATGAATTTATAATAATTATTGAATCTAAGCCTTTCATAGCTTTATTTAACAATTAAATTGTGTACAAATGTAATATTTAATAAATTCATTTTATTCATCCACTGCTGAGGTACAGACCTTAGTAACGTGCTGAATTCCTACAGCAACCAACTGAACAACAGAACAAATGGATTTTCCAAGTAGCTGTAATTTCCCTTTAAGGTACAAACTGACACAAGGATATTGATTCTAAACCAAGAGGCATTCACTATTTCTGTCCATGATTATTTGTTATATTATTGTGCTGTGTAGAGGGCTGTTTCTTGTTGTAAACAGTATAATCAGTAGCTTTAATCACCCCAGTCAGAAGGATATCCACAAGTAATCATTCTTGAAATGTTGTGGTATGATAATTAAAAATTGTGCTCCAAAAACGGTGATTAATTGTTTATTATATTATCAGGTATGCATTAAAAAGTCTTATGTATGCAGACATAATAGAAAGTAATTGTTAATTGTTTTTTTTAAAGTATTTCTTAAAATATAGATGTAAGCAGCAGTGAAGGATTTGGGCACCACAGGGCCAAGTGATCAGAACAACTCCTAAACATGACACCAGAACAAACATATTGATGTCCACTGTCAGACACTTCACTTGATGATTCACTTTAATGGTTCAAAAGTCATATGCAAAAATGTAATTTGGCCTGTATTTAGTGCTACAGGGAATGATTAATTGACCACAAATTTGTTGTCTAGATATCTTGGACTGTTCTTAATGAGGGCGCCAGAAGATTCACACACTTTCTATGACCTTCCACAGAAAAACATTGAAAAAACTTTAATGCCAAAATGGCCAAAAATTGTTTGAGGGTATAATATAGTCTTTATAAAGGTTGTTTAAGCAAAGCTATAGAAGAACACTACAGTTCTCAAAAAAACATGTTTGTCATTTGTACATGGCTGACACAAAATTGCTGACACCAAGAGACAAATAAAATGACAGTCACAAACTCAATCACTGGTGAGTAGTAACTACATACCAGCACAGCATCCATAACAAGTCATTGTTGTTGTTAATACACAGGACCCCACCTCACTGAGTTTCTGTCTGATTGAAACAGTAGCAAGTCACTCGTCTGAATTCCCGTTTCTGGAACACTGTTGCTGGGCCGTAATTCCATAAAAACCAAAACAGTGAAGCTGTTGCTATTTGAGCTGCACACAACAATTTGAGCTGAAGCTGGATCGGATATAGTCTGGTTTATTGTCTAGAAAGCAAACATTGGTGAGCAGAATGGATGGGATAGCTTGTCAGCTAGCCTTAGTTTTTTGCCTAGCAGGGAGCCCTACCTGCTTGCTGTGCTTCCCCTTCTTCACATATATCCCTTCTTGCGATGACCCTTCCCCCAGCCAGCAGCATCGGGCCACGCCACAGTCTAAAGGCCTAGTCCCCACAGCAAGCTGAGGTCACAGAGCTTGTCCAGAAGTCCATCCTTGAGGTTGCTTTCTTGTAGATATCTTAACTGTAGCAAAGTCTGGTCAAGATAGGCATGTGTATGTGAAGATTTGGCATGGAACTAGACTGAAAAGGTGACTGTGACTTAATTCACCGCCACCTTGAGAAAATTTACCAATTTAAGAGTTCTTATTATAACATATGAAATATACAACCTTCCCAAAAAAAACTGTCTGTTGAAATGTTTTTATGGAATCAAAAATGGATCTTCCATGGCATCAAGCAAAGAACTTATTCTGGTACCTTAATTTTAACAGTGTAGGATGTGGCCATAGCATTAACATTCCTGCTAGGAAGCAAACTATTATGTCCATATATATTAGCCTCTACACAGCCTATATTTTGTTATTGCCTATGACAGTGCTTGCTGGGTATTGTAGTGAAATATAACTGATGAATGGAAAACCAAAAGCTCTATAAAATTAACTGAATGAACTGGATGAATCGAAACTGAATACTGTGAGGATGACAGCTGCAGTACTTTAATACAGAATACACTATAATGTCAAATAACATATCAAATGCTAGTATTATGATGGAAAGTGTAAGCAAAGGGGTGCTGATGTGTTGTGTTGATTTCAACTTGATTTAAATAAACCAAGCAGGGAGTTTCAACATTAAGCAGACGTATCTAAAGTTTGAAAAACTCTGGAGCTGTTCACCCACAAAGGCTTTACTGTCTTTTCTTAATCCTGAACCTGCCAAACTGATTATCTTCAGCTTTATTTAGTCACTATGAACACAAGATTACTGACTACTTAATGTTAAGATCTAACATACCTTTAGCAACATATCACAGAGACACCATTTTTTTTACAAACACTCGTTAATTATTTAGTTATCAGAAATTAATACAGAATTATAGAAACTGAAGCTAAAGCTACTTATATTTAGCTGCTTAAAGAAGACTGTTATCCCAGTCGCAACATGCCTCACCATGAACAGACCAAACAAATCTGTCTTTAGAGTATGTGATTGGTAATTTGTCTGAACAGTGGGTGAATAAGTGTCAGATAAAGCAGGACTGCACGCTGCCTGACCTTAGGTAGCAAATCATTGCTGACTGAACAATGCGATTAAACAGCCACTTTAGCACCACCTAATCTGATGCATTTTGTCATTTAAAGCTGCTCTCACTAAAACATTACACATTAATACTGTAACCTTTACAGTTAATCCCTACTTGCATGTTATATTTTCATAAAACATAACATCATTTAACAAAGTAATGAACACAGTCGAGCACTGAGCATGTTAGCTGATTTAAGAGCTCATATCCTTGTCACAGCTTCTCTGTCATGGCTCCACCCTCTGTAGTCTCCTCCCTAGACCCTCCCTATACCCACTTTATCAAGGTGTTTCCACCTTCGCATAGTTAGTCTCTGTGTGTACTGTACTCGGCCCTGGTGATTTCGACAGTTTGTATGTGTTTGCTATGTAGCAGTGAGCCCAAATGATTTCTGAGAAATACATATTTGTAATCTTTTAATTAATTTTTATTCAATAGGGACATGCAGTCCCTATGGTCAGAAACAAAAGGTTCAGTTCTTGAAACAAATAAATCATTAAATCTGAATTTTTGTCTGTGTGGTATAAAAGGAGATACAGCTAAGTGAGTTTTCCTATTAGTTAGGACTTCATAATCTAGATTAACCATCAACATCATTAGGAATTTTAATTTCCAATGGATGGTTCTATTTTTGTGAAGGAAAACTCTAGATCTTCTAGAAGGAATTATTCTAGGTCTATGTACATCACTGACAATGAATATGAGTGGCAACAGCAAAGGGATGATAAAAATGATTAAAAAAAAACTGTTATGAATACTACTAAATGATTGCATGCAGAAATTGGCATTTTCTTTTTTTTCTTGCTTGTATTTATGATATGTTTATGGTCAGAACATAGTTCACCACTACTTTGTGGATTTGTGTTTCTTTGCTTGCCCCTTGCCAGTGCTTTTGTTTCTTCATGCTACTTCTGTGTGTGTTTTATGCTTCATTTACCTAACCTAGCGACGTGGGTAGAGTAGCCAAAATTGTACTCAAGTAAGAGTATTGTTACTTTAGAATAATATGACTCAAGTAAGAGTAAAAAGTAGTCATCCAAATAATTACTTGAGTAAGTGTAAGAAAGTATTAAGTGAAAAAACTACTCAAGTTTTTCAACTTCTGATTTATTGTTTAAATAATCAGAGAATGAATGTAATCAAATATACACAAACATTAAATAGCAATATGCACATTATTTAACTAAAACAATAGTTAAAGGTATCTGCAGCTTCGCCGAGAAAGACAGGTCTGGACTTATCCAGAACTCACAGATTGCCAGTCCGCCCCTGCTGAAATGTTGACATGTTTAGGCAGACACATATAACAGCACATCTTTTTTATAGTCTGTGAGGTAAGATTAAATGTGAAGCCAGGGGTGTTCTGCCTCTTCTGATTCCGAATCACACGCCGTTGTTTCCGCCACTGTTTTCTGCCCTCAATCTCTTTGCTTCTGTGCGAGGCTGCAGAGATTTTGTGGGTGGTCCTGTGACTGCCTGGCTCTGTTTGATTGGTGAAACGGAGTCAAACGTTGTTAGTGGTTACGTTTGCTTGGCAAAAATGAGTCATGTGATAGAGCCTTTGGTGGAAGTCTGACAAAACAAAACTAACTGCTGTGTGAAGAGTGAAAAATAAAAGTAGCGAGCACAATGTGTTTCACTGTAACGGAGTACAAGTAGTGTTTCTTCTTCAAAAATAAACTCAAGTAACAGTAAAAAGTATGGTGCATTAAAACTACTCTTACAAAAACAATTTATCCAAAAAGTTACTTAAGTAAATGTAACGAAGTAAATGTGGCGTGTTACTACCCACATCTGCCTATAGCTAATTCTTATTATTACTTCCTCTAAAGCCAGAATAGCCAGATTCCGTATTACATAACCATTTTCACACCTCGCTAAGAAAAAAAAGGCTATGTGCCTTTAAGACCAACATATGTAAATGATACTTGTTCCTACTGGTTCTGCTATATTGTGTCTTATTCCATAACACATCAAAGCTAAAAGACTAATAATTTCACCATAAACATTTGGTCCTAAATGTCATTTGGTCCTAAATAGATGACTATTTGTACTAACACTGAATTTTTCCTGATCTGTGTTGACCATTTGGCCTTCTGTTTGACTCTCAGGATGCAGAGAGATGCAGACTTCCTGCATAAGAAGGCAGAGCGGGCAACCCTCAGGGTGTGTCTCAGAGAGAAGTACAGACTGCCAAAGGTAAGAAACTTTTGGTCTGAACAATAATCACATCAACACAGTCTCAGTGTCTGTGTGAGTGTCTAAGACATCCTATTGACTGTCATTATGGTAAACATACAGAATGCTCTATAAAGTCCCCAAATCAAGGAACTTTAAATATCCTGGAAGTCAAAGAACCAAAAAAATCTAATTAAATAATTTTCCCTATATGCCAAGTCTAGTCAGCCAGTCAAGGCATGTGCATGGAGCAGGAAAATTAGTCTTCTCTACACTCTTAAATAAGATGTCACAAAGGGTTCTTTGAGCAATTCCCATAGTTTTGCTCCCTGAAGAACCATTTTTTGTAAATGTGCACGTGTTGAAGAGCCCTTGAAAGGGTACAAAGAACTATCATGTAAACATGATGCCAGTGGTTGGGTTCTGCTATTGTTAAAAGTTAGAGAACCTTTTGGTGCTACGTGAGAATTTGTTTAATAAAAGTGTTCACTGACCTCATAGCTCCAGTGCAAAGTTAAAGAAGCAAATTTCAGACACAAAACCTTTGTCTGATTCGGCTGATTGGACAATATTGTCCATATTATGTTTTGAGGATAATTCATTCACAGTTTCAAAAACTGATCTGTCATTCAGACAGTGACTTAAGCATTGAAGTGTGAAGTTTCATTTACATGCTGCTTATAGCGTTGAGCAAGTTATTACATTCATCATAACACTACAACCTTTGTGTTACAAAAAATGAAAAATTGGAAAAATATTAAAATAATTACATAGCGATGACATTAATGACTGTTTATTTAAGAAAGTCGCATCAAGTTAAATCAGGGTTTCTTGTCATTTCAACGATAAAAACAGTACATGGTGAAACGAAGCAACGTTCCTCCAGGATCATGGTGCAACACAAAAACAGAAACAGAACACCAAATGTGCAGACAGGAAAAAAGAAAGAGGAAGAAAAACACAAGGCCAACAAAACAACTGGACAAGACAACATACACTGACCATCGATGCCTACTAGACTAAATTCAGTAACTACAGTGTGTTATTGGCTAAATCTGGCATGTCCAGTAATACAAGGTCTGTGTGTGTATTCGGCAATATGATGACATTTATTCTTATTACGATAAATGAACACAACAGAATATATTGTACATTGAGTATATTGAGATATCGTCAGTACTGAAAAATACTGTATTTTGTTACAAATAGAGCTTATTTAATTGATTTTAGTCATAAAACTAGTTTAGTCATAGTTATTTTTTTTAATTACATAGTTACATATTAACTTAAACTTTATTTTCTGCCTCCTGCATCAACAGATTTTAAGTCTGCCTTTCTGACATCTTTTTTTATGCTACAAAATTAAAAATAAAACTGAATGAAATTCTTTGTTCCTGAAAAAATAGATTTTGTCTGTTGCCTTAATGAGCTACAAGTCAAAACATTATTTATATACAATATAAGTGGAGGCTTTCATATCGCAAAGGCCATGGTGGAGCCATCGGGTCGAAGTGAAGACTTTGCATGTGTTTATGTTGTGTCTTTAGCAGCAGCTTTGCTTTGGCTGGCTGAACCATCTGTTGCTCTGTGTGATGTAGAATCCCCTTACTTCTGTCAGTGGGTATACACACATTACAGCACTGAGTTTGATCAACCTCCTCTTGAGCTTTTTTTACCTCCATGTCTTTGTTTTAAACAGAGTAGCCTAACTTCAGTAAAAGTATTTTTAGTGTTATATACTTACACTGTGTTCTAGTAGATTGAGTGAAAAAGTACTGGGTCAAAAATTTAGTTTTCTAGAGACACTTTGGGGGATAAAGTAAATCCAGCACTCATGCTGCACTGAAAAAGACAAAATTTTGTACAACAGTTCACACAGACTAAAGACATTACAGTGACAATGATTTATAAATTCAATCACATTTCCAATGATGCAAACTAAATTTACTTTTCAAACTAAAATATCCTGCAGTCAGCAAAATTAGCAAAGACATAGCTTAGACGTTCTGCTAGTTTTTGTGAGTTGCTAAGACTTTGTATTTTGCAGCAGGATGAAGAAGTCTTTACATGATTAGGCAAGAGTAAGCTTACACAAGAAATACTTAACAAAATGCAAATAAAAAGGGACTATTGCTGTAAAAGAGACCATGTTACTGAATTATTAGTATTACATAATTGTACTGAAGCTCCTGATGGTTTAGGTGTTGCAGTGCACATGGCCTTTCCCTTTCCCATAACATGTTTTTTTCTCCCACTGTGTCAGAGCGAGCAGGATGAGAATATGATACAGATGGCCGGAGATGACGTGGATGTGCCAGAGGAGCTGCTAAAGATGGTGGATGAGGACGCCACAGAAGAGGAAGAAAAAGATTCCATTCTGGGCCAGATGCAGAACCTGCAGAACATGGATATGGACCAGATCAAGGAGAAAGCTAGTGCCACGCTTACCGAAATGAAGACCAAGGCAGAGGAGAAGTGCTCCATCATGTAAGGATGAGGGGAAATCCATACATCCAGAGAAAGTTATGATCAATGATATAGGACAGTTAGTTCTGACCTAACAGTCTGTCTGGTTGAAAAGGGTTCTAAACATGTTATTATATCTTTTCTCTTTATTTGGCAAAAGTGCTTTATATAAGCAATAAACATTTGTGTTGTCACAAATTTAATCTGGGCTAGGAAGTGCAAATGTATCACAGTGTTTTTCACTATAATAAGTGATATAGAACAAACAACATCCAATCAACCAGAACCAGTTCCTAAAAACACTGAAGTACTAAGATTCTTAAGGATCCACTCATGAAAGGCTTAACAATGACCTTATGAGTTGGACTGCATGTAGGGAAGCAAGAACAGTACTATAGCCATAATAGAGAAGCCATTATATTATTCACTTTCATCTAGAGTGATAGATCCAGATCTCTCCATCACTTGGTCTTTGATGCTGTAGGGATTTCACGGAAAATGCTTGTAGCTTACTTTTTCACCATCAACTTTTTCAACATTCAGTAATCATCAGTATTAGTAAGCTGTGATTTCTGCATTGTGCAGCACTGTCAAGTGTTAAACCCACTGGCTGGTGTCTTATAGACGTCATTGGAATGGCTGTATTTTCCCTATGAATAAGTAATATAACTGTGATGAAAACGTCCCAGACCAAAAGTACTAGCTGCATTTGTGATGGAGAAGTCAGCCCCACTCATAAAAATGGTCAGTATTCAATGTCTCCAAAAATTGTCAGGGGTTTGTTTCTGTTAAAAACAAAGTATTATCAGTTCATGGTGTTGCACTTTCTTTTCTTTGATAGTAAATAAATCTCCTTTTTTTCTTTTCCAAGTGTTGTTTAACTAAATGCTGTTAGTTTTCATCCCTACCTACCCCCACTTTTTATTTTTTCTCTTTTTTCCTCAGCATTATCTTCCACAAAGCAGATGTGTCTTTTATGCTGTACAGTTAGTAAACATTTAAAATAGTGAAAATGATTGTAAAAATATTTTATAATCAAGAACTAATGACATAATGTGTATGTGGTGAGAGTGTGCAAATCAACAGAGATGGGAAGATGATCATTGCAAGGGGTCTCCACTGCACTGAATCATATTACAGTTCTGCGGTGTTGTTCAGTAAATGCTGTAGATTTGTGTGAGAAAAAGTGAAACATGTATGTGTGTGTAAAATGTATTAGGTATTGTGTGCGTACAGAATAACTGAAATAATAAAAACACACTGTTCATAAGTCAGAGCCCTGTTTTCTTTCTCAGTCTGTGTAGCAATGTTAATTCATTTGATTTACAGAATTCATTGCCAAGGTCTGTCAAGATGAATTTCCTTACAGATTATGAAAATATATGTGAAATCACTATTTTATGACCTAATCTCTATCTGCTGCATCTAGAGATTACAGTTGAAACCACAGACACTAATGTCAGTGTGTTTTCCTTCATCTGCTATAAGTTACCATCACATCAGTGGATGCTCTGGTCTTTTCTAAGCTCAGGGAAATGCACTGAAATTATTGTCTGAGATAAAGTTATAGAAACTCGGGTATTTCTTTCATTTCTAAAATGCTGCCTAAATATGCTTAAGAAATACAGTTTATGTGTGTGAGATGTGATCTACTGCATAAACAGCGTTGCTGTGAAAGGTTCTAAGGTCAATGGCTATATTTGGACAACATTATTGTAAAGATAAAAGTATGCATGTGAGTATGATTTGCAATATGAACAGTTAATGCAGCTGGATAAACTCAGCTGTGTTGATCCTCAGCATGCTGTAGTTGGTCAACAGCCATTGCTCTGGAGATCTACCTTCTTTAGAAGTCTTGCTCTATCCACAAACACCTGCTCTAGCTGATAAACGTCTTCAGAAGCCCCTGATTGGTTGGACAGTTCAGCGAAGGAGGCAGCATATTAGGTGCAGGTTGTTTTGCCCACTACTGTACATGAAGAATACAAACAAGCATCAGAACAATGACATTGTTATTGGGTATTCAAATAATATATATTATATAATTTATAAAAAATAAGTTATTCCATATCTATGCATATGCAATGTAGTGTACCTCATATTCAAGTATTTCTGTTTTGTTAATAAAAGAGAATGATGGATTTATAATTATATTTTATCTTTGTTTTAATTTAGAATTCTGATTGATTCAAAAGTTATGCTAGTACATTTTCACAAATTTAAGTGCTTTTATTCAAGAAGAGCGTTTTTGTTCTAACGTTCCTCCTAATGTTGTACACTGTAAGAATAC
>JBBPCY010000023.1:13902305-13924805 GCA_037974405.1 Brachyalestes nurse | reverse complement strand
CTATTATTAATCTCTATAGTTTTTGTAATGTTTCTACACAGATCTTAGTTATATTATTATGAATTATGAATTATTCAGTAGCCAGGGTGTAAGTTATACCAGTATATAAGCTATACCAGTGAAGTGCAGTCTCTTGAGGGTTTAAGAAAGTATTTAACAAATATTGCAATGTTTTTCAGTTCCCGCATCTGTAGTATTTGCTTGGTTACCACAGACAATATATGTCACATGTTTCTCTATGTTAAAATCAACAAAATAAATCACAAATACAGAGGGCATTGAAATTGCTTAAAGCAAATATGGATTTTTGAGAAAGTTATTAAAACTTTGTTACCTTGCGGCCCTCCAGGTGTGGTTCCAGAACCGCCGCGCTAAGTGGCGTCGTCAGGAGAAGCTGGAGGTCAGCTCTATTAAACTCCAGGAGTCGTCTGTACTGTCCTTCCCCAGACCAGCTGCTCCAGGACTGGGCAGTGGCGGTCTGCCGCTGGACCCCTGGCTTACAGGGCCCATTTCGGCTCCGATCTCGTCCCCTAGCTCACCTTTACAGTCCCTGCCAGGTTTCATGGCCTCTCAGCCTGCCAGCTACACCCCTCCACCTTTCCTGAGCCACTCTCTGTCTCACCTCGGCCCAGTGTGTCCCCCACCACCCCCACCAGCCTACCAGACCTCAGGCTTCATGGACAAACTTAGTCTGGAGGAGACAGACCCACGCAACTCCAGCATCGCATCCCTGAGGATGAAAGCCAAGGAGCATATTCAGTCTATGGGGAAGACCTGGTAGAACATTTTGGAACATTACAGACTGTAACCCTACACTGTGATACACTGGTGCTGTGCGGATCCTACAAACCCATCCTGATGGTGTTTTTGCTCTAGAACCCATTAGAAGCCTGAACTGGAGCCCTTTTGGCCATGGACGAATTTCCCCATTTCATTTCAGATGACAATCAAAGCAGAGGCTTCACTGTATATCTACTGAGGTGCATTCAGAGACTATTTTTGAGACATTTTTGCCCTATTTTTATAATATATCTTATTTTCTTGCTTAGTAAGAGCAAACATTTCCTTTAGTTTAATGCAGAAGAATGTACAAATCACATTGCACTCACTCCATTATGTCTCATGTGTTTCAGGTTCGGTCACATTCCCATGTTTCACTTTGCTGTAACCCCAATACAGTTTATTTATTTTTCCCAACGTATTCTGTTTTTTCCCAGAATTTTTGTAATACTCTCGTGTGTGTACATTGCGCCAATTTACTGTTGAACTGTTTTATTTTGCATGATTTGTACATGTTACCTGTTCATTAAATACATTTTCTTGAACCTGTGGTCATTGGTGCATCACTGCTGAGTAACTAAAGATAGCTTGTTACTATAAAATGTACTACATTATTGATTAATGATTAAGGTCATAGAAAAGATAAACACATGCTTGTGTGGCTTTGAACTGTTTGTTTGGATTACTGATTTCACAAACAATATGCAAATTAAGAAACATAACTTCTCAAGCTGTTAACTTAAAGACCATTTACTCTTACTGTCTCTTTCTCTTTCTCTCACTCTCTACTCTTTCTTATTCTCCTCTCTCTCTCTCTCTCTCTCTCTCTCTCTCACACACACACACACACACACACTATCTCTCTCTTACATACACACACCACAATTTTTATTGTGCTTCTGCTTCCCCTTAGTGGTCACTGTAAGTAGCACTGCTGGGGAAAGAACACCATGCAAACTAAAGCAGCACATTCACATGTAACTGTATTTCTGTACAACCATGTAATAATAATAATAATAATAATAATAATAATAATAATAATAATAATAAAATGCTGGTGTTTTACAATTGTGTCTTGCAATCTACAACCCACAAAAAACACTGAAACTATTCTGTCATATCAGTTGTTTAACCTTTTCATTAAGTTCTTGTGTCTTCCAGTCACAAGCACGAACAGGCCTGAGAACTGCAGTCCTGGAAAATTATTTTACAGACAGTGATCATGTTTGTGACTTTAATCTACTCTAAAGTATTGATAAATAAACTATTGAAATGTTACAAGTAAAATCATTCAGCCATCAAGACATGTACAAGAGGGGTTGGGTGCAGGGTCTTTCTGTGTGGAGTTTGCATGTTCTCCCAGTGACTTATAATGAATAAGCTGAAATTAATTTAAAATTAAAATTAACTTAAAATTAATTAATAAAATAAAAATAATGGTTGTTAATGAATCCAAAGCATTAACATTAGCCTGCTAGCGACTGTTAGCACGTTAGAAAAATAATGTGCATCAAATCCTAGCAAGTCAGCTAACTGTTAAAACAGCTTAATGTGTAAAGGAAACATAAATACTGATATATAATTACAGATTAAGGTACGTCCTTTTACCTCCTAAATATTTCATTTGAAAGAGATTACATTACTGCAGTAAGGTAATGAATGACTGACCGCTTACATGTTTACTATGTATGGCTGACCTTACGCAATATAATACGAGAAAGACAGCCATTCATTTCGTCAGACGTTTCCTTTCATTTATGCACTAAAATTAATAAATAAAATAAAAATACTGGTTGTTTACTAATCCAAATCATTAGCATTAGCCAGCTAGTGACTGTTAGCATGTTAGAAAAATAATGTGAATGAAATCCTAGCAAGTCAGCTAATAGTTAAAACAGCTCAATGTGTAAAGGAAACATAAATACTCATATATAATTAATGGTTTTGGATACTTACATTCGTAGTGGAGCACAAAAAACTCCAGCTCACTCCAGTCAACCGCGAAACTGCCAGAAAAAAAGAAAATGGCGCCTGCTTCCTCAGTAAAAGCCAGCGCAATTGGTTAGTTGCACATGCATAGAAAAACAATCGTTTTTAATTAACTTGACTATTTAAAACCAACATAAAATTATAGTGTTTAAAGAAACTGCCACAGATTTATTTCCAACTGCCATAAAGTATTTGTATACAACAGATCAACTTATGTTTTTTTAATTAATCTCAATTGAATTTTTATGATTAGTTTGAACAGACCTCATATTCATTTTTTTGAGTGTGGGTTTCCTCAAGGAGCTCCTTTTTCCTCCCGCCACAAAAAACATGCATGTATTGGGGATAGGTCAATTGAACACTAAATTGTATATTAAGCCGATAGGTAGACCAAGATAACTTAAGTCCTTAGGAGCTTAAGTGCTAAGGAGCTTTTTTTGCTCGTGGTTTACCTTCTAGACAGGTTTCCATTTGTGGGGGCAGATGTGGGAAAACAGAAAGAGGTAACATTTGTAGTCAAAGGTAACGATCCCTGTATGTCCCAATTGGTCTAGAGTTTAAAAGTAAAGTAACCACTTATAGTTATGTGTGAACACAGCAAAGCACACAGTTTGAACAGTGTGAAATTCTTCCTCACTACACAATATTAGGTCTCCAGATTGAAAAGCTACATGATCAAGCCAGATTTTGTTGTAACCAAACCAAACTAGGCAACTGTCACGTCCCCGGACAACAGCCGCTAGAGGCCAACAACGCATAGACAGTGGGGACTTTGAGTTCTACATGGGTGTGTGGGTGATTCTCTGGTCCAGTTGTTTGTGTTTACCTTCAGTAGAGTTTTGGCCCTCGAGCCCTTTCAGTTTTGCTTTGTGTTTCAATAAAACTCCATTCTGAGAAATGGAAATCCACGTCTGCGCCTCTGTTCCAGACTGGTGCTACTATTTTTATAGTGTCCTTGATTACAGATTAAAAAAATGACCCAGTAGTCTTAACAGTATAACTTGTTTAAACACATTCAAAATAAAACTTAATTAATTAATAATTACCACTCAGTGTACTGCAGTTTTTTGTTTTGTTAAAAAGAATATTTACTGCATTTCTGTAAATTTCATCCAACAGTAGCTATAAAGTATGCTTTTCTGCATGGAACGACCCTCATCATTACCCATTTTACAACCTTTTTTTAACCAATTCAAACCAGTTACTGAGTCAATCAAAGGGCATATGTAGCAGCTACAGTCAAGTTTCTTTTATTAGAACATTATTAGTTGATGCAAAACAGAGAGTGCCTTACATCTCCATTATCAGCTATTCATTTGCAGCAAATGAGCCGAACAAACAGAATTGAGAACAGAGCGTCAGGTTGGTGCACTTAAGCACATAAAAAAAGAAACTCCAATTAACATTTCTCATTGTGCGGAACCCCAGTGTCTATAATTGGGCACTTTGTAGTGATGGACAGCTGAGAGAGAGAACATGGCTTATTCGTCAACACTGTTCTGCCAGGTGACACAGGGACACCCATTACAGCCCATCACTGATAAGTGACCACTTGACAGATATAGCTCTCAGCTAATCCAAAAAAGAACGAATGTTAATTGAAAATGAATTTATTGTATGACTTTAGACACGGCACAGCTGAGATCCTTGAGTCTCAAGTCTTTGGCTGAGAATTTTAGTCTTCTTGTTAGCTCCAGGCAATGCATTGTAGAAAAGTAAACCTTGGCTAAAAACCAGGAATGGCTTCAGATAATGAGTTTTTCATTATAAAAATGTCTGGCAGACATGAAGTGCTACATGGCTTAAACATGGCATTTAAATAACCTGAAGTGTATTGGTCAGTTTGTCTGCTAGCTAGATTAGGAAGTGTATTTCCTAATCTAGCTGACATTCTACAAAGTTTTCAGAAATGTGGTGTCATTTACTAAAACCTTACTAGGATTAGCTGGCATCTTTAGATAAATCAAATGCTGTGCCGGCAAGTATCCTTTAGTTAATCTACTTTGCCACCATACATCATGTACATTGTATCTATAACGAAAAGCTAATTATACAAAACTGAATAAGAAGCTGACAGATGTTTATGTATTTATCACTTCTGTATTCTTTTCTTTCTACTTTCTTCTTTTGTATTGCCTACTTCCTAGCTATAACAATGCAAATGTCATAACAGCGGGACTAACAAAAGGGTATCTTATCTTTAAAGATTAAATTTTTGGAACAATATACTGACATCTAGTGTATGTATACTGCACTTCAGCTGGGGGCCAATGATTCTTCTTCAATGCTGTCATGGGTAAGAGGAATAAACAGAACCACATAAATGAACAGAAGTACTTGTTTTATATATATTTTTGTTCTACAATGCCAGGTTTTAAAAACAGTTCACCCTTTTGCATTGTGTGAACATTTCAGGATTAATGGATAAGTAAAATCTACCCAAACATACATTTACGTTTAAAGAATGTTAACATTTTTCATGACAGCTGCACTGTTGTATGGAAACGATTTAGACATTCAAATGCATGGCTTTTATATCTCAGTCCTACACCTGTGTAATGTTACAAATAATTTATGTAAGTGCCTAAATACTGAGATGTTTCAGGATAATGAGATTTAAGCTGTATTAGCTTTTCATTTATTTATTATTTTTAACACATGGTAAGATCAGTAGATATTGATTAGCTGGAATATTGATCAGTGGCCATGTGCATGTAACCCTACTTAGTTTCTTTGAATCACGCTGAAGGGTATTCAAATAGTTCAAGCTTTATTGAATGGTTCATTGAACATCACTCACATGAATAGTTAAAGATAGATAATAGATAAATTAATGCGGAGGCCTATCAAACAAAAATAAAAATGATACTGAATTAATGTACTTGGTGTTACAGATTTACATACAAAAATATAACTTGTGCTTATCTGATAACAGATGCAGTGCAGAATGAAAAGACTATAATGCATATTACTTTATTTTTCAAACAGACACAGCTGTGATGCACTGTTGTGTTTTAGGTGTTGCAAACTACAAAGAGTCTTTGATAAATCAGGATCTTCAGCTTGTGCTGGCATCTCCCAGGTTTAAAGCCAGTAGCAAAAGCTTTATTGCCTATGTAAAAGAGAGAAAAACATTAAATAGTTAATTATAGGGTAAATCTACCATGTAAAACAATCTACAATCCAAACCATGGTCCATGGCCTGTTGGTTATTTGATGTAGCAAATACACTTAGTTAGTGTCTTAACTGATAATTTAAAAAATATAATAATTATTATAAGAGATCAGGGACATTAAAGCAACAAAATGTTTGTTATTCATGCACTTTAAAAACAAAATAGTACATATCTTTTGCACATATTGTATAGCATACGTTTAGGTCTGTTGTTTGAGTAAACATTAATTATGGAAAGATATTTTTATCTAGCTATTTGATTACAATTAACTAAATAATCATAACATTAACACATACCATCAAATTAGTTGTTAGATGTAGCCATACTAAAAACTGCACTCCACATTAGTGGTTGGCAAATTGACTAATTTATTGTCATTACCAAAGGCAACAAAGTATACGAATAAGTGTGACACATTTGGCTCTGAGCATTTAAAAATGTTAAATGTGCATTGTTATAAAGCAAAGAAGGTACATGTTTAAAATTGATAATTTAATTCAGGGTAAAATCAAGTAATCAAACTTAATTGATTAATCATAACAACACTAATGTACAATGATTTTACTACTCCTACCTCTTGACAGGAATTTTTCTTAGAAAAACAGAAAGAGAACTTTTCTTTTTACCTTTTCTTGCTCTCGCTGTGTCTGCTCTTTCAACAGTTTCCTCTGCTCCAGAGCCAGCTGTTGTCTCAGTCTGGTGTCTCTCTTTCTTTCTCTCTCGTTCTCTGGTCCAACTAGAGCATTGATGAGCGCCTGCAGTAACCCAGAAGGCTGTGTGTGTTCCTCAGCCTCTGCTGCAGTTAAATACCGCTCACCCCTACTGTCTTGTTCTTCCAAGCCCACCGAATCCTCTATACTCTTCTTCCCCATCAGATGACCTGAGGAAAATGAGCAAAAGTTGGGAGAGGACAGATATGAGTCAGAGCTAGTTCATTCTCTAAGATGAAGATGATGTCAAAACACAAATGCACTCATCTAGTCTACTGTCAACACAGTTTAGAGTCAATGTAAGCTTTTGCCATCACCTAAAATAGACAGATGAAAGAAGACAGTTTCTTTGGCAAGAATAGAGCAGACTACATTACAGATAAGTTCTTGAATACAATACAGCCCAGGCAACATTACATGTATGATCTTGAAAAACTGAAAGGAGTAATTTAATAAAGAACAATTTGTTTATGGTTTTCAGCCTAATATCATGTAGTACGTACACAGACAAAAATGTTGATGTGATTACTTCAGCACTTGCCCCTTGGCTTCTATTATAAATGTCACCAAGGCAACGTGTTTTCTATTCTTCTCAAAGCACAGGGAAATTACTTTCTTGGTGGTCAACCAAATACTAAAGCAGACAGTGAGTCTTTCAACTTAAATTGATCCATTCCATTCCTTTCCTGAATCATACTTATATAGGCACTGTCCATTCTATGGATAAAACTCCACCTTTTAGGAAGTATCTCACATTTCTAGAAATAAAGCAGCCTGACACTTTTTTATATGCTAAACTATTTATAAAATGAACAAAATGTAATTAATCTCACTGAGAGATCGGAACATTTCACAAGTCTCAGTGCACATAAGTTCTAATACAGCCTGCTGCTTTCTGCAACCATACAGAGTGGCCAAAATGCTGGCCAATCTCATACAGGACAACAACAGTTACAATGGCACCTGTGAAAGGGTGGGATATATTAAGCAGCAAGTGAACAGCCAGAAGCTGATGTGGAAAAACTCTGATGGACAGATGACTGGGTCAGCACAAAACAAAACAAAACAGCAGATCTTGTTAGGTGCTCCACGAATGCAATGGTCAGTGCCTACTAAATGTGGTCCAAAGAAGGACAACTGGTGAACTGGTGATAGGGTCATGGGTGCCTCACTGATGTGGTCCAATCTTACAGAAGAGCTAAACGTTCACACAAAATGTTCATGCTGGGTCTGACAGAAGGGTGTCAAAACATATAGTACACCACAGTCAGAGCTGCCTGGGTGGCATGAGGGTTACGTACACAACATTACACTGGTAGTAATAATATTGTGGCTGATCAAGGTATTTCCTTAACAGTCAAGAAATCAACTACACTCATGCATCCAGTGTATACTAATTCTAATTCTTCATTTATATATCTATATAAAATCTAAATGCACATCAGGCAGGTAGTTTCCACTTCCAATCAGTCACCAAAAAGCCAATTATATAGCCTATACAAAGACCAGAAATCAACATAATTCATAAATCACATCTACTAAAGATTCAGCTCCAATACCAAACAGCATTTCTTTAACATCCTCCAGCTTTCCTCACAATCTTGTTGCTCTCCACCCTAATTTAACAACAGGAGTGCTGGTCAATCAAGTCACAATAGTCAATTTCAAACATCAATATTCACATTTTCCCCATATTGCTATAAGTTATAAGGTTTTAGCATGCAGTTGTTGTATGCAATGTGTATTGTATAAGCTTACTTTAATGTCAGTAGTGAAAATACATTCTCTTAGGACAAATTAACAAATAACACCTGTCAGTTGTTCATCAACTGTATATCTATATATAAATATTTCATTACTATAAAATCAGAAAAAGTGGCATTTTTCCATATCAGTCTTAGCGAATGATTATAAAGAGATTTTTGAAAGCTTCACTTGCCAAGTACAAGCATTATATTACATTGTGAGCAAGAAGAGACTTTAGATCCAATTTAATGTTAAAGGTGAGCTTCAGAGTTTTCAAGTCTCTGCTGTCACCTTGTTGTTTTAGATTTTTGACAAGTTCTTCAAAATAAACACAAAAGTGCCTTGTAAAAGGACAGTAAGTACTCCATTATTACATTAATGCCTCTTATCTAAAAACACTAAAACTCTCTGCAGCTCTGCTTCTTGATAAAGCTGCTGTGCACTGGGTGTTACTGATTGTGGGTAAAGGAGCCGGAGTTAATCTGCCAATTGCCCTTTAAAGCAGCAGAGTATGGAGGCAAATCTGCAGCATTTACACCCCCATAACCCTCATAAAGCACCTGGAGAGCTCTTCACCCACCCTCTACACACTAAAGCAAAAACCATCCACACTGGCAAAAGCAGCTCAAGTCTCTGCAGGAAAATCAGAGTGATTTAGAGACCTATTATATGCTATATGATGCAGCACTGCTTCAAATTTAAAAGCAACAAAGGATGAAATGCCCATGATAATCCCATTCATTCTGAGCCATGTCAAATTATTACCTTGGGTTACATTAGACATATCACATGAAATATTAAGTAACAGATACCTTCTTCAGGTAAAAAAAAAATGAAGAAAAAAAAACAACAACGAGACTCAAATTATGAAATATGAGGTATCAAACACACAAAAACACCTTCTTTGTATTATAAAACTTGAAACAGAAGTTATAATTGCACCTTTTACAGTTTATAAACATCAAATTAATCCAAACATAGAGCAGCTTCTTAAGGTTATAGAAGAGATCATTTAAACAACAAGTAAGGATAAAAATAAGGAAAAATAAGGATAAAATAACAAGAATAGGAATTTAAATGAAAACGATATAAGGAGACATAAGAAAAGGTCTTAAAGTAAACAATGTTTAGAGAGAAACAGTGGTGCAGAAAGCAGACCTGGACTGAAGTTTGTTTTCTATGAGAATTTTCCATTCCACCTTAAATAGGGCATCAATTAACTGTGCAACCAGTTAAGGTGGATCTACAAATTAGAACAAGAAGCTGGCAATAAGAGACTTCCAATTTCAACTTTTAGTTCCTCCTTAAATAATCGGTGGTTACATTCTGCACCTTTAAGAGCAAGAAACAAGACTTCAGACATCTCAGAGAATGACAACACAAAAACAGAGAAACTTCAACCTTAAACAAAATATCTTTAGAATTAAGGGCAAAAAGTATTTTCCTCACCTACTGCCCAGTGGTTTCCTCGTGGATACACTAATTTTTCAAGCTGTGCCTCACTTTCAGCATGAGTATCACAAACTATGAGAACTAAAATTGCAAACACTGGCATGGCGAGTCTGGGTCTCCAAGCAACGCACATAGCGCGGGAAAAACGGTCGGACAGGTGAAAATAACGGTTGGACAAGTGAAAATAACTGTCGGACAGGTAAAGAGCCAAAAGTTTTTTTCCAAGCTGTCCTTGTGGTGGCTGGGAAAAAAAACAAAAATGTGTGAACTACCTGTGAACGAGCATCATCAGCTCATTTATACGAGACCGTGACGAATTGACTGAAAGCCCTGAATGACGTGAGAAAAGTCGGATTGATGAAAAAAAATATCATCAGCGAGGTTGGCGTAAGTTACAGCCGCCCCTCCCTTTGCAGAAATGGTTCAGGCCACCATGTATTTTTTTTCCACACCCCTATTCGTGTTCCTGGCCTCTGATTGGTTAATGCAGTTACACCTCTTGCGCTGATATATCGGAGTGGCAGCAAGATATCCAATCACCTTGCAAGAGGGCGGGAGCCTGCCCAAAAATGGGTAGAAAGAGTAATAATGAGCATAATTGCTTTCTGGAGCTATTGTGTGATGTGTCAGCAAAACGTCATTTCACATTTTTGTACTCAAAAATATAATTTATATTAATAGCTTTTTCGACACTTCGACTTTTGTCCTTGTCCATGGATCATTTTATCAGTTGATGGACACCATAAAAAGCCAAGACAAGTCATTAAAAGCATTTGTTTTTTGAGCAAGTTCATGACCTTCAGTTCTCATACAATGATACACACATAATGAATCAAGTCACGAAGTAAAAGGTTAATAATTCAATGTTAGATGTAATAAAAAAGAGACCAGCCTGTGCTAACATACTAAATTCAACACATTTATTCTCAGTTGTTTCCTATTGTTGTTTGTTCATGATTTTGTTTTTTATTTACAGGGCTGAATGTGTGATGCTAAACAGATCAAATACAGATCTCGTGAGAAACTTGTCCTAATCATACTTTAATACTGTTGATATGTTTTTCCATTACCCAGGGCTTTGTTGATCTAGCTGACATCAGTAATATTAATTTTGTTTGTGTTGCTAGGAATCTCCCAACCTTTTAGCCACCGAAGGCCAGCAGTGGAAACACCAGTCTATGACAGATGAAGAAATGAAATGACTTGGGCAGGGCAAACACTGTTGCTTATGCTCGCTTTCATCCCCGATGAAAGACCTTATTATACACATGGATAAGTCACACAACTGCTCATATTGTTCTCTTGAGGAAGGTGGCACGCTCCACATGAGCTGTCAATGCTGCGATGATTGGATCCTATGGAAAAACAAACCAGCTCATGAACCAGAAAAAATTAGGTGTTCATTCACTCCTGAAACCCCCCACCACAGACCAGTGCTTTGTCCGTGGATGATCCTGTCAGTGTGTCACTTAATGATAAAGTCAAAGACATGCACGCAAAAGAGTGACCTTTGGTACGTTAAGGTTGGGGATTCCTTTAAGGCAACGTCTTTTCAGGACAGGGAGAAGATACTTCACAAACAAGCTATTGTCTGCTGTCTTCAAGAAGGGTTATTTTCAGGTTTTAGTGTTATATTAGACATATGAGACAAGATAAGATAGGATAAGATAAGGTAAGATAAGATCAGATCAGATAAATCTTTATTAGTCCCGCAAGTGGGAAATTTTTACTGCAGAAAATGTACATGGCAAAAGTAATAGAAGCAAAACAATAGAATAATATCTATACAACACAACAATATAGTATATATATATATAGTATTTGTGTGTATTGTGTGTACATTGAAGTGTCCTCAGTTGTTTATTAACAGCAGACATGAATAAAAACAGTAATAATGCACCAGAAAAGTTCCACATTGCACATATTTCACCCCAAAAACTGCACATGTAGCACCAGAACATAAGTAACAATCAGGACAGAACCAGAGGAGAGATTTAAGTGAAAATCAGGACAATGTGAGAACCAGAGGAAAGTTCTAAGGGCTAATCAGGACAATATGAGAACCAGATGAAAGTTCTAAGTGCCAATTAGGACAATGTGAATTCTAAGTGAATAGTTTATATAATCTGCATAGAAATGTAGAGGCAAGAGAATGAGAGTCGGAAGCTCGGGAACAGCTGTTTTGGCTACAGGAGTATAAAGCCACCCTCGGTGCTCTAAAACAGTGGAATTGTGTTCTCTGGTGTCATGGTGCTCCTAAATTTCCTTATTTATACCAATTTAAAGGTTCTTTTCACTTTAAAAATGATCTCACTTACAAAATTGGTTCTCTGGACAGGCACCCACTGAAAGAATTTTAGGGAACCAGACAATCTGTGGTGTCTATTTGGGAACTTTTCGTGTAACCACATTCTCCAACTAGTTCAAAGTCTCAAAAATCCAAGTGTGTGTCAAACTGGACTATCTCAACAACACAGTTCTAAGTTTTCTCCACTAGATGTCAGGATTTATTTTGAATTACAGGGTTTTGAAGCCTGCTCTGATCTCCCACAAATTATTATTAATATTTGTAACGAATTATGGTTTCCAACAGCAGTAACAACCTGTTGTTGTTATTCCAAGTGAATAGTTGATTAAGACCTTGTTGTCTTGAAAGTAAATTATTTCACCCGCAGCAGTAATTATGGGGTTTGTAGATATTTCATGTAAAAAAAATGAAAGAAACATTGGAGGGTGGCACAAAACAGGTAAATATGTATTTTGACATTACGTCCCTTTGTCATGTCACTGTCATTCTCAAACTGAATGGACATATTGAAGAAACACTCAGAACCAGGCATTTAACCGACTACTATGAATAGAATTATGCAAAAATAGAATATTATGCAAAAATAGAAATCCCTGTTTTTCTTTTGACTGTGGTCCTATTCATTCTCTTGAAAATTCAAAACTGCATTTTTCCTAACTCAGTTGCAATTTCAGGTGGAAACCCGAAAAAAGGACAAAAAAAACTGAACCTGAGCACAGGTTTAATTCAGCTGGCAGATACAGGGGCCTCAGAGGCTTTCGAGGAGCGTTCTTATATATTAATGATGAAAAGGTCAGGCGTGCAGATTTGACAGTAGGACATGCCCAGGGTTAAGTGTCACAGAAAATCTTGTCATCTACTTGGGTAGAGCATTTCATGATTGGAAAATTACAAGCTGCGGGCTGTTAGGCCTCCACTACAGGTTAGGAAACAAAAAATCACATTATGATTTTTGTTCCCCTTTAGATGGGCAAATTTTCAATTTATTAGATGGGTGAGTTGTGTTAAATGGCTGATGTGGGAAGTGTGCTCTGACACACAGCAGGACATTACATGTGAGCACACTGAGTGAAAGGCAGATTTCATACCAGGTGGTTCACTCAGGAGCCGGCGGTAGAGCCTGCAGGGGGAATTTGAAGCCCTATGGTGGTTGAGGAGGGCAGCCTGGCTTATTCCTGAGGGCCCTGGGTGTTGTTCAGACAGGGCAGTCTGCAGCAAAGACTTGTGGGAAGCAAGTCTGTCCACAGCATGCAGAGAGAGGGGAGCAAAAAGAGGGGTTAGGTCGATTCAAATGCATACATAACCCAAACACACTGCTATGACAGGGTTACCGTCTTGCTAGGGTGGAGTAAATAAAACGAGAGCTGAGGGAGATGATGAACACGGACTGGTCGTTTTATTCTAGGCACGGAAAAGGATTGATGGGTAAGTGTGACACTATTGTATCAACTCTGATGCGTTTTGAGTCATGATGTCCTCCGTTTGGTTATTTATTGATTAAAAATTGGATACTTTCGTTTCAATGGGATGCAGCAGCCTGTTGTCTCGCGATATTTTGTTGCTGAGGTGCGCTTGGATACAAAAAAAGGTCATTTTTGACATCGTAATGCAACACTGAGGCACGAATGTGGGGCTTAAAAATGAGGAAAAACGTTCAGTAAACGTGTCCATGTGCTTGGACTACCCAGACGTCTGTGTGTAGAAAGGAATCATGGGAGAGACTGGATAGAGGAGGACTGGGAGGTTGGGGAGAGGGTGGGCTTTTACGTCGTTAGCCCACTTTGCAGAGGTCGAGGTGATGGGATGGATGTGCGTGTGTGAGACCATCCATTGTCAGAATGGCGTTGTGTCCAAACGTCTGATGGAGATTTTGAGGCAGAAGAGAGAAGAGACGACATGCAGTCACGTGACTGCTGGACCATGGAGGGGTGGGCTGCTTCTCTCTCTCTCTCTCTCTCTCCACATATTACCAGCATGGGAGGTCTATACACACACACATGAGCTTCTAAAAGCCTTTTTTTTGCTTGCACTGATGTAAAAAAAAAACAAACCAAACCATAAACAACCCCTCTTTTACACAAATGATGTGCAACCCTGCAGGTCCCTGCTGTTCTGATGCCTGAGCCTGGTGCTGCTGCTGCTGCAAGGATCATGGCCGGCCTTCTTGCCAGAGGCATTTGCCACATCACATCTGCCTCCCTGCCATGGAAAAGCCTTCCCACGTCCCGGCCTCTCACTGAGACGCAGTAGCACTCAGGTAGGTCTGCTGTTTGCTCTTTGAGTGGTGGGGGGCTTTTTTCACGCGGGTCATTGTGACTTTGATTGAGGCCTGGAAATGCACAGTAAAAAACACACACACACTTGCACACACACACATATAGGCAAACACACACACACACACACACACAGTGTGTGGCAGCAGTTATTGCCTCCTGTGTCATCATGGATTACGTGTATTAAAGGGAATTTCCATTGTGGTGATTATAATGTGTGTGTGTGTGTGTGTGTGTGTGTGTGTGTGTGTGTGTATTGAGTCCATTGATGCATTCATCGAAGGGCATAGGTGATGTCAGAGGAGGTCCATTCACGTACCTGCGCTTCGTATTTAGGCTCTTCACGTCTCCAGCAGATTATTGTCACTTCATGGATTTCTTTCTTGTCAGTCGTAGGCTTTTTTGTGTATGGTATGAAACTGAAGAAAGGAACAAGGTGCTTCTTTTGTTAGTTCTCTTGTCTTCATTTGGGTGATGCTAAGGGCTCTTAGTCTGGATAATGTAGAACAGAGAATCTAGTTACTGATGCACTTTGAATACTGAACATTGTACGAAAAACAAGGTACACAGCTTTCTCATACCATCATTCAGAGGAAAAGGCTCTAAGTTTCATTTTATTGGCTGAAAGGCTTCATTAGGCCAAAGTGGACAATCACTGTGTGTGATGGGGCTGCAGGAAATAGACAGGATGTTTTAATTATGATTGCATTGCTACATATTGTGATTCGTATATGCTTTACGGTATATTAAAGCGTGTTGTTGAATCAATGTTCAATATTCGGAAGGGCTATTTTGACACAATAATTAACACGTTTTTCAGAAACACAGAAACCCTCATTTGGAACTGTTAAAACACTGTGATTGGTCAAATGGCTCATTTGCATATGTCAACCCTTTGTGTTTAGTAGTGTTTAGGAGTTGGGAGAGTGAGGAGCTAAAGAGTCAAAACCCATGTTTGTTTGAATTTGTGTGTGTATTTCTTTGTCCAGTCTCTAATTTCCATTGATTTCATAAAAAGTGTATTGTGACTTCTTAGTCATGGTCATCATATTCAGTACTTTTTTTTTTTCAGATTTTTAACTGCAAACAGCCTTGGCCTTGATTCAAAACAAACTATGTATATTTAATCATTCACATGAGCAGTGGTCAATATGACAATATTTTTTGTAACTGTAATAAATTGTGATATAACGTCACAATAAATATCTGAGAATATTATGAATGTGGTCAGAACCTAAAGAGTACAGACCAGTCACACTTCTCATTACAGAGATTGCTTAGTATGTTTAAAAATATTGCATCAGAGCTGCAAAACGTAGCAGTAAAATCTTAATACTAGCATTTTGTCTTCCATGTCATGCAGCTCTAACTGACTCCCTCCACCCTCTGTGTCCTAGACGCCATGACAGGCCTTTGTTCTTCCAGCTCATTGGATGGAAAACAAACAGACAATGGCTTGAGAAGGGTCTTTTGCTTCCCTTGTAGGTTCTTTTTTTCATCTCTATGTCTTTTTCTCTTCTCTTTCGCTCTCGCTTAACTGGAATACTGCAGCTGGTTGTAGTTATAAGCCAGTGCTGTCCTTTAAGACAGCACACACGGCACATGCAGACAAAAGGCCGTAGCTGCCTGTCGAAATACTGCCCCCTTTTTCCATTTCCCATGAGATGTCTTGCATCTTCTGAAATAGGGAATGTGACCTGCAGGACAGAAGCAGTGGATTTTAAAGAGAGAGAGAGAGGGAGAGGGAAGGAAGGAAGAGAAGAAAAGACTAAAAACAAACTGAAAACCCCAGAATTAAGTCTGGCTGGACTGACTGTTCTTGCATCATGGACCTTTTCATGGAATGTTTCAGATAAGACAGTTGAGGGAAATCAGAGAACCAGGGTAAGCACTATATATATATACACACACACACACATTTTATACACCCTGATCAATCGTAACATTAAGACCACCTGCTGACTAATGTGCTGGTCCCTCTCATGCTGCCAGATTGTTATCATTAGATTGATTAGATAGATCATTATCCTGCTGAAAGAGGCCATTGCCATTAGGGAATCCTGTTGGCATGAAGGGGTGTGCTTAGTCTGCAGCAGTGTTCAGAAAGGTGCTTCATGTCAAAGTAACATCCACATGAACGCCAGGACTCAAGGTATCCCAGGAGAACATCTTCCAGATCATTACACTGCCTCTGCCAGCTTGCCTTCTTTCTTCTGTTGTTTTCTATTCATAGTTCACCCAACAGCCCACATGATGTAAAAGAAAACATGATTCATCAGACCAGCCTACCTTCTTCTTTTATTCCATAATTCAGCTTTAATGCCAATGTGCCTATTGTGGACACTTTTTATGGTCTAGAATGGTCAGCATGGGCACTCTGACTGGTCTGCTGCAACGCAAACCCACAGCAACACAAAACAAACCATGATGTACTCTGTGAGCACCCTTCATTTCTTTTCTGTAGTTTGTGCTACTGGAGTTCTTGGACTAGCACTATACCTGTGACCCTGTTGCTGGTTCACTGCTTGTCCTTCCTTGGAGCACTTTTGGTAGGTGCAGACCTCTGCATACTGCGAACACCTTACAAATTTTGGAGATGCTCTGATCCCAGTCTTCTTGCCATCACAATTTGGCATTTTGTCAAAATGGGTGAGTGTAAGGATATATCTTTTTTCCTGCTTCCTACTTCAGGAACTGGCTCTTTAGTTGATGGCTAATGTATCCCATGACTTGACAGGTGCCACTGTATCAAGATAATCAGTGTTATTCACTTCACCTGTCAGTGGTTTTAATGTTGTGGCTGAACACTGCATATTTCATTATGCACTATCCTGTATGTGTATAGAGGTTACCAGTATACCAACATGCAAACGTGTTGTACAGTATTCTTTTAGCACCGGAGAGGTCTGTTAGCTTTATCAAGTGAACATAAATATCTTCTGAAACTGTAATGTCATGATTTTGTGATATTTTACTTTTTCACTACTGCCTGCTGGTATGTACGTATATACATGTGAGTGTGTTTGCCATCTCTCCCATTAAGCCTGGGCCAAATGCTTGGTGGTTGCCTATGGCTGAAGGATTAAACTCATGCAGCTGATTTAAATGGACAAAGATCACTCTCTCTCTCTCTCTCTCTCTCTCTCTCTCTGTCTTTCTGTCTCTCTCTATTTCTCTGGGAGAAGAGAAGACGAGAAGAAGCAGAAGCAGGGACACTGGATAGAGGAGAGGAGCAGGGACCGGGCAGAAAGAGAGAGAGAGAGTGTGAGAGAGGGAGAGGAGGAGAGGGGGAGGTAGAGCGGGAAAGGAAAGAGCAGACCAGTGCTGCAGAATGGGGTAGAACGGAGAGAGGCAGAATCAAAAAGAGGCCAGGTACCGAGCCTGTTTACTAATACTACTTTGCGTCTCTACATATGGCTTTTCTTTTTCTCAGTAAAGAAAGAGAGTGCTGGTGAGAGAGGCAGGCAGGCAGTTGTGCTTTTGCATTTGCTGTGGGATTTTTTTTTTAACTTTCCCCCCTGAGGGAGGGGGGGGGGGGTGAGAAGGCACATTTTATTCACATTTTTTGTTGTTTTGTCTTTCATTACCATCCTATCGCCATTCATCCATTCATATAAAGCCCGGTTTTGAGCCTCCTGTCTGCATGTTTGTTGTGCATTTCCTCCATGGTGGGTTTGTGTCTGTTTTTCAGGCCTAGTATGTCCTTCAGAGGGAATGACGTGGATTTCCGAGCCGTTTTCACCACTAACCTCTTTCAGATGTGGTCCAGCACGGCTGTGGATGACATTAAGAGAGGTCCTTGGACGTATTTTGACGGAAATGCTTCAGATTGACATGGAGCAGACAGCAAAATGGGCAGCTTCTTCTTCCTCTCGCTCCTGCGAGGCTGCACTGCAGCAGAGACATTATGTGGGGTGACCTAAACCGGTTGAAACCGGTTTGAGGCAGACAAGGAGGCTCAGGAACAATGCAGTTACTGTGCTATGGGCAGATAGCCGGCTGCTTCATAGCCAAAGGAGCCTTCAGAAGACACCCAGGCTTAACTTAACATGGCTTTAGAATGATCTACATGCTTCTCTCAACCAGAGTGCAGTCTTATGTGTTTGGCAAGGCCAGAAAACAAAGAGAAGCAGCCATGATCCACAGCCCAGCTTAAGCATACAGCACGGTCTGGGCCACCTCACCACCATTGCTAGATGGGATGGCTCAGGGATGCTGGTGCTTTTTGCTGGACTTAAGGTGACCCTCATTATTTCACTCATGGCAGGCCCTGCCTGCTGGAAGTGGATTTTTTTTCCAACAGCAGAATGACAAGGAGAGAGAGAGGAAGGAGGGAGGAGGTGTTTGGTTGAGGCTGGGGAAGTGGCAGAAGGAGACAGAGAGAGACAGGGGGAGGAAGGAAGGAAGGAAAGAGAGAAGGAAGATGGTTGTTTTGCTGTAAAAAATGGTCGGAAATGAGGGTGAGGCGTGACCTGATTTGCATGTTTCAACTACTGCATATATGTGTGTGTATGTGGTTTGTGGTGATCCCTGGAGGAATACTAATGCTGATGGTGGTTCTGAATGACTTGAGGGCTGAACACAGTGTTTCTGTGTCATTTACTCATTGTCTGGTAGTGCAGCTTGGTTGGCTTGTATCAGGTCTGAAGGCCTGATAACTTCTCCGTTGGAACACCTAATCTTGAACACACTTCTCTAATGTCACCTTTTATTTTACAGGCCTCATTTCTTCCTTTTTCCTTCTGGATTGCTCTACACATTAGCTCCATTGTTAGTATGTGTGTATGTGTGTGGAGGAGGAGGGGGAGAAGGCCATTTTGGCCCAGCCTGGGCAGAACGTGCAGATGTTAATAACAGTAATGGAGGATGGGCTGCAGTGAGCTCTCCCATAATAAAGGCAGCAATGGGACTAGCCCTCGGTGGCTAACCTGACTGGCTTAGTCTGACCTAGCTGCCCTTCATCTTTCTGACGTTTGTCTTTGTTTTTTGTTTTTTATCCTACTCCATTATGTCTCCACAGGACATACTTCAGTATTGACTTGCTTTTGAGAAACACCCTTAATGTAAACACATTTCACCTCATGCATATTTGGAGGACAATTGGGCCTACTCTGTGTTTTTTTCTATGGAATAGTTTGATGTTATTGCCATTATTGAATAGACCGGTGCATGAAGAAGGCTGATTAAAAGGAAATTCCTCAGATTTTTAAAAATGTCTGCATGTTACAATCCAAGTCAAGTAAACTGTCATTCAGAGTAGGTGGATGTAGTGTCTACAGTGTTTGCATTGTCTACAGTGAGACTGTGAAATTTTATGCACCATCCAGAATGACCAGCAAACCTACACGTTTTCTGAGTTTCCTTATAATTAATATTGATAGTGAGGGTAAAATAGTGGTGATATGGAAAAAAAGCAGTAATTTAGCAGGGATTATTGTCCCTTACAATACTCAGCATGTATCTATCTGAAATTAAAAAAAAAAAACTTTTTACACTCAGATGTTCACTTAAAACAGGCATTTCAGATGTTTTCCTCACTGATGTGAAGTATTCTGACTCTCGAATTTCCTTAAAATCATTCTGAACGGCAGCCCATATCTTTATAATTCAGTTTTGAAAAATCAGTAGAATTCCTTTTTAATTTGTTTATTCTAAAGCACTTTCAAAAGAATGGCATGTAATGTGATGTATCGTTGAAGCCCATCAATTACAACACATGGCATATAGAATTCTTCTTTATTTTTATGCCTTTAAGGTGTAGATAAAGGGGACATGTGTGTTGTATTAAAGCACTACTTTCTATTGTAGTGGATTTTTGGAGGAATTTCCTGATGGATATTGGTTCACAAAAATAATTGCATTGTAAAATGAATTGTGGAAGACAAGAACATACAGTTTTAAGTGCAATGAAAACTTAAGATTTCACACTGCTATCATATTTACTCAAGTATGATAAAAAAGCTGGTAGAAAAGAAATTGTGTATTTAGTTCAATGCTTTAAAGGGCTCTTTTTTACTCAGTATAGGGTCGATTAAGAGTGCTTGAGGTTGTGTAAGCTACACTCCAGAACAGAAAATGACAGAGCAGTTACCTTTCATTCCATGGGGGGGAAATACTAAAAGCATATATTGGTATACCCTGGTAAAATTTGAATTGATGAAAACCTGGATGAGGTGTGGGCATTGTAACAGTATATATCGTTTTTGTGGGAAATTGTGTCATTTCATCCCAGAATGCTTTTCTGAGCTGAATTTACATTGTTGGTACTTGAAGAACACTGAGCACTGATAATTATGTTAACAGGATTTAGTGACCACAGAAAAACAAAACTGATACACATCATGAATGAAAATGTCTTAAAGTATCAGAATATTTTGGCCATACATTGCCCTCATTCTATTTCTAGCACCAACTACTTTCGTTGATTTAAAACATATAAAACACATGTATGAACTAACTACCTGTACACATTTACTAGTAAGCAATAAACACTCATATTCCTCTTAGGGCAAGTACCTATTTGGAAATTCAGACAGGTTCTTGATTCTGGAAAATCCAGATAAATGCAACTTAAATATATACAAATATATATTTGTATATATATATATATATATATAAATATATAAGAAGTGTCTGCTTTTGTGTATGTATATGTACGTATATATACAATATACAGTAACTTCCCAATTTCACGTGGATCAGCAGTTGCGGTTTCAGTCCATTGTGGATTTTCAAACCTCCCGCCTCTGAGTCCAGCTTTCCAAGGCAATCAGACACCTGAACGGAATGAACCTCTGCTGCTCAGCGCCGTGCCCAAACATAAACAACCAGCATGAGGACGAGGGGGCGTGGCGCTCGAGGCCCAGACATCACAGTCAGCTGTGCTCAGAGGCGGGAGCTTTGAAAGTAGCCAATCCAAGAACGTTATTTCTCCTTGCTGCTCATTGGCTGCTGCCCTGTGACGCAACTCTGGCAGACATAGTCCAGAATTTCCCCCATCGAGCGTCTCGAGTATTCTCGTGTTTTTTGTTTTGTTCTTCTTAAAGCCATGTATTTTTATTACTGTAAATTAAATTCATTTATTACTGTATTTACCTGCTTATACCAAAGGAAACGCCAATGCATAATCTATTCAGGGGTAACATCGGTATTTACAATGTAGCACTTACTTCAGTGTAAACTGTACAGTACGAATATGGGTTTACATTTACATTTTCTTTAAGAGTAATGAGTAGCATATTTGGGGGCATATTCAGGGTTTACACTATAAATTTTTTTTAACAACATCAACAATGCGGTTTTTCACTATACACGGGTGCGAAAAACGGGGGGTTATATATATAAAACACGTTATCGTGTTAATGCATTATTTACTTAACGCCGACAATTATTTTACCACGCATTAACGCAGGTTTTTAAAAATCCTTTTATTTTGAAAGTTCGGTGCTTTCACTGAATGCGAGTGTTAAGCTACTTAAATGGCCAAAATTAATGGGACGCTGCAGTTTGTTTGGGCATTTAGTCCTGCAGCCTGCCGGCAAACACAGCAAGGTCCAGTGGAGTTTGGACCCAGAGACCGTCGTACAGCACCAGTTAGCGAATCAGAATCAGAATCAGAATCGCGTTTATTGGCCGAGTATGTGAGCGACATATCCAAGGAATTTGATTCCAGTCAGTGGTGTCTCTCAAGCACAACATTGTAAAACAACAAGAAAAAGATACGTGTGTACATATGCCTACACCACACCCATATGCTTCTGCTCCAATAGGCCAATATATATATATATATGTGTGTGTATACTAGGGCATTAACACAAAGGGCACTTCAGAGGCACTAATCAACTCTGCCTGAGAGAAGTTGAGTAGTCGAGTGTTTTTTTTCCTCTGTGCGTGCTTGTGTACACAATGCAGTCTCTGCCTCTGATTGGCTGACGCCGACATGCGTTCCGGGACTTAACCAATTATTGTAGTCCCTTCATAAAAGGGGCGGTACCGTTGCCACTTAGAGGGAAAGGTAAACACAGACAACAACAAGGCGAGAGACACGGCAGCAGAGACACACACAC
>JBBPCY010000023.1:13888924-13902205 GCA_037974405.1 Brachyalestes nurse | reverse complement strand
ATCCCCTAGGAATTTCGGCATTCCACGCTTTACAAACGGCTTTCTGTGGGTCTTAGATAAATCGAAATGCACCCACAGGGCAGACATGCTGACTCTAATCCAATATATATATATATATATATATATATATATGATAAAAAAAATGATACATGCTGTGATAAGGGATCCTTTTCCCTTATCACAGCAGCAGTTTCCCACCATACTTTCTAGCAAATTTTGACAATAACTTGTGTCCAAACCCACCCAGCACCTTTTCAAGCATGAAAACAGTTAAGATTCTTTTGCTCGATGTTCATTTTGAACTTGCTGGTCCAACATGTCCTATGCAGCTCAATGGAAGAAAGATCTGGAAACTGGGGAGGCCAAGCCAGAATTATCAGAACTTTTTGTTTTTCATTGGACTGAATTAAATTTTGGCACAATTTTAAATAATGCTTGTGATGATTATCCTGTTGAAGAATTATGTTTTGTCCAATGATACACAAACCAGAAGGAATTGTGTGATACTGAAGACCTGTGTGATCCAGCATAAAGTGAATGTCTGCAGACAGACATGATTGGTCTTATTCAGAACCAGTAGTCTTTGTTTGAGCCTAGGTTGGGCCTAATCCATAGATGAGCCCAAACTACTGGCCTGTAGTGTGTATTTTTTTTAAATCAGTGTATGTTTTGTGAACATCAAACTTAATGGCAAGTTTAGCAAGGAGATCTATAGGAAGCTGTCATTCATATGTAGAATGTAGAGTATTCACTCAAAAGGGGAATAATAGCTTAGTTGCTCTTTGCCACTTTAATCCTTTTCTCACTGTTGGGAAAAAATACAAATTGGTGAGCTGTGTGAAACAGGATTTAACTAGCTAGCAGGATCTTAAGCAGATGTGTTCAATTAAAGTGATCCTTAAATCTGTAACTATGATATTGATATTGTGACACTGTGAAACTATGACACTGATATTGTGTTTTTTATTATTTGAATGCCATTTACTAATAAGACATAGTGATATGGGATGCTGAGTCAAAAAGTGACTGTATTTTGTATACTTTTTGTTTCTTTCAAAGGGTTTTAGCTCCTTTCAATAAGACCATGGGCGACATGAAAACCCCAGACTTTGATGATCTACTTGCAGCTTTTGATATTCCTGACATGGTCGATCCCAAGGCCGCAATTGAGTCTGGCCATGAAGATCACGAGGGGCAGAAACATAATGTCCAACATGATGATGAATCCCATGTCCCCTCAGCTCCAGATGTTGGAGTTAGTGTAATTGTCAAGAATGTCCGTAACATTGACACTAATGACCAGTCTCTGTCGGACAAGGATATCCATCCATCTGTTGGAAACGGGATTCACAATGGGTTCTTGGCTTTGTCAGCTAACAACAGGATCAGCAAAGGGAGTAACAAGCTTCAGAAAAGAACAGAAGTGACCGGCTCCACATTTAACCAGTTTAGTCCAATTTCTAGTGCTGATGAGTTTGATGACGATGACAAGATTGAAGTGGATGACCCTATAGACAGGCAAAAAAGTTTACCTTGTTCCAGACCGAATCCTCTAACAGGAGTTTGCTCTAAGCGAGATGAAGTTTCTTCACAATCTTCAAAGAATGTTTCTTGTGATGGCCCATCTAAGCCAGGAACTAATGGCAACTACAGTTATACCAAAACTGAAAATACAAACACTAATGGCACTTCAGGTAGCTCAAGTGATCCTTCAAAATTAAGAAAAACAGAGGAGCAGCCCAAGGAGGTCAAGCTCAGAGCTCAAGATGGAAAAGAAATAAGGGAACCAGTTGTGGGGCTGAGTATGACAAACCTCTCTCAAGCCAAGGCCAAATCATCAGCCAAGCTCTCATCTTGCATTGCCGCAATTGCAGCTCTTAGTGCAAAGAAGGCCAGCACAGACTCAACATCTCCTGAAACTCTTGCCACTAAACAGGATTCACCCAGAGAAGCCAAGGAGAGCCCAAAGGTGACAGAGAAGCCCCCAGAGCAAGAGTCAGCTATGGAACTTGCCAAGAAAATGCTCTCCAAACAACCTGAAAGCCCTTGCAGTGTTACCAGTGAGAACAGCAGTAAAGGGTCTCCCTCATCTCCTGCTGGTTCCACTCCTGTCATTCCCAAAGTCCGCATTAAAACCATTAAAACATCTTCTGGCCAGATCAAAAGGACAGTCACCAGAGTGCTGCCAGAGTTTGACCCTGAAGGTCTGAAGAAGGGTATTGACTCGGGATCTATTGTAGTATCTTCCCTCTTGTCCTCCCAAAAATCATCATCAGCTTTTTCATCTTCTGGTCGAACAACACTGCCTGCCGCAGTGGTAGCAACTTCTTCAGGCTCTGCCATTGAAGTTACAAAACAAATGACCATCAAACCTGTCGCCACTGCCTTTTTACCAGTCTCAGCAGTAAAGACAGCTGGTTCTCAGGTAATTAACTTGAAACTGGCCAATAATACAACAGTAAAAGCTACGGTCATTCCTGCTGCATCTGTTCAGAGTGCCAGCAGTGCCATCCTCAAAGCTGCCAATGCTATTCAGCAACAAACTGTTGTGGTGCCTGCTTCTAGCCTAACCAACACTAAACTTGTGCCAAAGACTGTCCACCTCACCAACTTGAACCTCCTTCCCCAGACCACATCGGCCTCTGAGCTCCATCAAGTCCTGTCCAAACCTCAGCAATCCATTAAACAAGCCATGATGGCCTGCCAACCTTCTAAGAAAGTGTCCCGGGTGCAGGTCTTGGCTAGCTCCCAAAGTTCAGTTGTTGAGGCCTTCAACAAGGTCCTGAGCAGCATCAATCCTGTGCCAGTGTATGTGCCCAACCTCTGCCCGCCTTCCTCTGCGTGTATTTCTCTGCCATCCCGGGGGTACAAATGTTTAGAATGTGGTGACTCCTTTGCTTTAGAGAAGAGTTTAACTCAGCATTATGACCGCCGAAGTGTCCGGATTGAAGTCACTTGCAACCATTGTGCTAAGAACCTGGTCTTCTACAATAAATGCAGTCTTCTTTCCCATGCCAGGGGTCACAAGGACAAAGGGGTTGTCATGCAGTGTTCCCACCTCATTTTGAAACCGATCCCTGCTGATCAGATGATACTGGCCCCATCAGTTTCCTCTAGTGCTCCCTTTTCCACATCAAGTCATGGTTCCTCTCCAGGAAGCAGTCAGGGAAAGAGTGACACAACAACAGTGATTTCTGCACCTACTTCAGCTATTGTAGTCGCGGCTATGCCCTTGGACGAAGATGCCTCTAGACTTTGCCGATCTAATCTCAAATGCTTGGAGTGTAACGAAGTGTTTCAGGAGGAGTCTTCTCTAGCAATGCATTATCAGCAGGCTACCGAGTCAAGTACACAGGTATGTTTTCTGTCATCTATGGATTGTCCATTACTTCTCAGTTTCGTTTTCCTATTTTATTATTGGTTTCACATTGCAGCAGATGCAGCGGACCTAATTAGGTTTGTACATTGGTGAGAAATTTGGAAGGGATACTGTTACACAACCATGTTCAACTCTAAGTAGGCTCTCAGTGTTAGATATGTTATGCTTATGCAGTTAAAATAAATTAGTTTATTATTATTATTAAATATCATCAGTGAAGTGGCTTAGTAATTAATAAGATGAACAGCTGTAAAACTGAAAAAAATGGCGTACCATGTAAAGGATGTGCTATTTCAATAGTCTCAGTATAAGCAGAGCTGACATGAGCATTATTATTTATTTGAGCTCCACCTCTAGTTAATTTTTCTTCTAAGCCCATTTTCAGTGTTTGGCCTTTATAAATTGACACGCTTAATATGTATAAAATATGCTAACTAATATATTATATATCTTGATTTAAATGTAGTATCGTGAATCACAGTGAAAAAAAAATTAAGCATTGCTTGATTTCTGATTTCTGTTTGTAATCAAATGATTTGCCCATTTGTATTTAATCTGTCAGGCAACCAATGCATGGCCAAAAATATGTCCATGTACCAAAATCACTTTTGCTTAGATGTTGTTTTACTGCTTATCTGGCATTACTAACAGCAGTTCATGCAGAAAGAAATACATAAGTGTGTATTAAGCATCAAATGTTAAAACACTTAGATTATGCAGATTGTATAGTGCCAACATGCTTTAAAACAAGGAAAGCATGCTCTGAAATGCTAACATATTTGGTGCAAAGTGTGTTCAGTTTCACTCTTGGGTGTAACATACTTTTGTGGACTGATACTAATGTGTTTTTAAAGGTTGAAGAAAATGTAAAAATTGATACATCGCACTATTGCAATATTAAATCTTTCCTTCTGTCAATATTTATTTATTTATTTTATTTCATATTATTCTACGTTTTTTAAACTAAATTGAATTTCTTTTATTTTGGCACATACATCAAGTCTGATGACATTGATACCGAAGTTCACAAGATGGTGCAAGACCTCAGGTTTATTATACATCACAGTGGAAATTGGAAAGGAATTAAATGGGAAGATTAAGTGAGATTAATCTTGTATGTATTCTTATAATAAATAATGAAATTATGTTGTATCATGGCCCAAATATTGTAGTATTGTATCTTGTCTATGTGGCTGTTCCCGCCCCTGCTATTTAATTCATGTCTTTCAGCAGATTCTCATGCAAAAATTTTTGTGCTTGTCAATTAACCAAAAGAAAACGACATGCATATTCAGAAGCAGAAAAAAACGAAGTAATTCTGATTGAGGTGTCACAGAGAGCTTGTTTCAAAATATCTGCTTTCAAAAGAATTACTTTTTTTCCATCACTAATGTATAGTCCAATTAATCTTTTATCGTCACTGCTTTTGTTTTAAGCTGGTTTGAAAAGGGACCGTTTGAATGTAAACACTGTGCGATATACATCAATGAGATACTTCATTATGTACACCTACCTTGTAAATATCCTTGTCCAGTTTATCAATTCTACTCACCATACAGCTACAGTTTGTAATTTATCATAACAGACCCCCTTTACCCCATTCATGAATGAGCTGGACCTCCATAGGACCACCAGTGAGCATTAAGGGACAGTGCTGCTGGAGTTTTGAACACTGAGCCCCCTCAGTGTCCACTTTAGACACATCAAACCTGTTGGTCCATCTTGCAGATGTAAAGTTATTGATGATAGTCCATCTGATGCTGCACAGTTTGTGTTAGTCGTCTTCAGTTGTCATTTTCTGGCCACTGGCCACTGCTGACCTGATATATTTATTTGGTAAACTCTTTTCTGTCCAGCAGTGACACTGAAGTGTTTTAAAACTCCAGTAGCACTGCTGTGTGTAATAAACGCTGTTTAACACACACACACACACACACACACACACACACACAAAAAAGTAGTGTAAGTCACTACTGTACTAAGAATGATCCAACAATACCTGAACGAGTTAAAAAGGGCTTGTGATGCAGAGAAATGGATGGGCTACAAATTGTAACCATAAACTGCACCGTGATCCTATATGATGAGTGGAGCTGATAAAATAAAGAAAAGACTGTAGATACAAGAAAGATGTATCTAGTGAAGTGGCTTGTCAGTGAATCACTTGCTAACACGTCCTTATAGTGCCTATGTCTGTGTAAACAGTCGTTCTCCTGTTCTTACAGAAAACCTGCACCATCTGCCAAATGCTACTTCCAAACCAGTGCAGCTTTGCCTCCCACCAGCGAATCCATCAGCACAAGTCTCCGTACATCTGCCCTGAGTGTGGAGCCATCTGTCGCTCCGTCCATTTCCAGTCCCACGTCACCAAAAACTGCCTGCACTACACGCGGCGAGTGGGCTACCGGTCAGTCTTTGCATCACATCTTGTCACCTTTGTCTCATTTCCTGTCAGCATATGATGATGGGATACTTCATCACAATCTTTGCATAGTTTGCTTAACAGTTCACATTTTTTGCAAAAAAAATGCTTAAATATACTGAGTGAGTGTTTAATTGGTTGTGAGTGCACTATCGACAGGCTATGAAATTACTGCTCTTTGACCGGTTCTCAGAATTCCATTTGCTGAAGTAACCCCAGTAATTATCATGTCATTTACTTATGATATCACTGTTAAAGTCGTGTACTTTACAAAGCAGACAGTGGACAGGGTATTTTTGTCAGATGGCTTATCAGGCCAGCCAAGGATAGTCAGTGTCCATAACTGACAACTGACTCCCCATTATTAAGGCATGCATGCCATGGACGTAGGAGTTTTGACAGTATCATTTGTTTGCAGTGTCTGCCAAAACGTGGACAAACTGGTCTAATGTGGTCTAATATTTTAACACAAAAAAATTAAGCAAGGTGTCAGCACCTATTGATTTCTGTGTATTTCGTCATCTTATCTCAATGTTTCAAAGTCCAAAAAAAAGAATGTAGAAATGTAAATATATAAAAGCTAAAGCATCGATACAGTGAAAAGTAACTGTCAAAATTGCCAAAGTAACTGTTTGCTTTAGTAATAAATAATATATATTCTCCATATTATTATGTTTTCTCTGCTGAACAGAGTCAGTTTCTACATGCTTGATGTCACAAAGCATGTCACTTCTGTAATGCTTCCCCAGGGACTGCATCTGTTGTTCAGGTAAACTGGGGTCTCTTCTTGTCATAAAACGTGATAAAAATGTGTTCTCTTGTTCTGTTCATCCTCAGATGTGTCCACTGTAGTGTGATCTTTGCTGATGTTGCTGCCCTTAAGTCACACATCCAGAGTGCTCACTGTGAGATCTTCTACAAATGCCCCATTTGCCCCATGGCTTTCAAATCTGCCCCAGGCACACATTCCCATGCCTACACTCAGCACCCAGGAGTGAAGATTGGAGAGCCCAAGTAAGTCTCACACATATATAGAGCTGTGCAATATGGAAAATACATTTCTGTCATGCATGTTTTAGCAAAAGCTCGTAAGAAATTTGAAATTATTAAGAGGGGGAAATCACCATTAATTACAGGTACAGCATTTATAAAGGCAATAAATGATCATAAAATGGCAAAAAAGCCCTGCAGAATCAGTGAAGTTATATTTGTAAATACCTCGGTAGACTATTGTGTCACAGCATTGGCAGTGCATGTGGCTTTCTGGCTAGACTTCCTGGATTTTACCCTTTACCATTGCTGCTTCGTAAATAGGATTTGAATTGTTTAATGTTAATACTACTTTGTGGCATTGTTGTCAAATTCAAATCTCTTGATCACTTGCATTATCGGTTTTTAAAAAATGCTTTAAATTATAGACATTTTGTTGCGTATGTTCATATAGTGAAATTGACAATTAGGACTAATAAAAGAAAAATTATATGCAAAATATGTGCAATTTGTAAAAGCTGGATTTTATTTCTATCCTACATTATTTAAATGTTTTAGCAAGTTCTACGTTTGGTATATTTAATCAATCATGGAGAGCTTGTTAACAAGACTGCCTTGCCAAAAAAGTAATGGAGGTTAAGTTATAGAAAATAGTTACATAAAAATTGCAGTCAGTTGCAAGAGAGAGAGAGACTGAGACTGTGACTGAGACTGCAGCCTGTATGTGCAGTTAAATATTTAATTTGCATGCTTTACAAGAACAATTTAGAACTACTGACTACTGATTTTAAAGAATAAACATCCAGCTCTGCGTGTACAGTCTGTCATTTTACTCTGCCTGTTTTATACAATCATTTAATGCAATGAAAGAATGAAGAACCTATATGATTGCTTATCATTTTGAGGAAGTATTTTTTTTTTCACAAAAGGAGCACAAACTGTTTCCACTATATATATGTGACAGTTCGATAAGTGAGTAAATTTGCTTACTTTACAACCAGTTCACCCCTGACATTTTCCAAACGGCCTAGAAAGGCATTATCCACACTGGCTTTGCAGCAAGGCTGTCAGTGTTACTTTACCTCGACCCTCTGAACCTCATCCTGTTCATCAGCACTTTCTAATGAAAGGAGCAGGTGGCTCCTTTGTCCTTCCCGTCATACCTGTTACTATGACCTGAAAAATAATTATGCCACACACCATGAACAGTATTAAAGACATTTGTCGATGCTCAGCACTGACGTGTGAGAATGAACACATGTTGAAGTTACATTAAAGTGAAGGAATATCCCTCATTAGTGGATGCACTGTGTTTGCTACTTCTTGATGGAGAAAAAGATCCAGACTGGTTCAACTTTATTTGTTCAACAAATTGCCTTTTCCATGCTGTACTGTATGTACACAAAAAAGATTCAGAATGTATTGATAATGTTAGTCATGAGTTTGTTTAACCTTTTCTTTTTGAGTTTCCTGTTTTATCATTAGCAGCATAATATTGCAAATCAGCCACATTATTATGTGTTATCTGACCTTTGGAGCATTAGAGCCCAGTATATTTGCCCTAATCTAGGTTACATTTCCTCTTTGTTGTATAGTCTTTTTATTTGTTTAATAGCAGGAGTTAAAGCGTTAACTGGGCCTGAAACTGTGACTCAGACTGAATACAACCTGAGAAACTTTTGTTCAAGCTAAACGTGGATCCAAACCACATCAAGGTTTTAATTCTGACCCCAGCTCAGAAACTGTCCTGACTTTACTTACAACATAGCAACAATATGTCATCAATATGTCATGTCATAGATCATGTCATCATGTCATGTCATAGATATATTTACAGTAGATCCCCGGAATTCACGAGGTTACGTTCCAATAGCACACCCAAATTGTAAAAAAAAAAAAAAAAACATGATTTTGGGATGTGGTTGGAGGGATGCCTAAAAATGCCTATTTTTAGCCTAAACCCTAAATATGCCTCCAGATATGCTCCCAAAACACTTCATTTTGAACATAGCTTAATATATTACCCTTGAAGAAAATGCTAAGGTAAACTTGAGCTACACAGGAAACTGCTATGATGTGGGAATGCTGGAGTACTGGGGTATTTCACCATCCCAAGAGGCAGTTTTGTATACAGTTGTTTTGTGTTCTTTCGACAGTACTAAAAAAATTATAAAGTTATATTTTATATGGACAGTTAACTGAATTCATGTTAATATTTATGTTACAAAATTGGTAAATTATGTTTTTCTTAATAATTTAGCAGTAAAATGCATGAAAAATTTATATTGCCAAGAAAAAGCTAAATAAAATGTGGAAGATTTTTGCAGTTTCCACGAATTTGCAGGTTGTTTTTGCAAACAATTATTAGGTAGTGTGTGTTGCTTAAATGGGAAAGCAATGGCACCTGGATCCACTACGCAAACAGTCCTGCATTCATGTGAATGTTACTTTGACATGTACCATCTACCTAAACATTGCTGCAGATCTAGTTCACCCCTTCATGGTGCTGCTTAATGACAGTGGATTCTTTCATGTGTCCTGCCACACTACAAATATTGTTCAGGAAATGACAAAGAGCTCACAGTGTTTAAAGTGTAATAATACTTTAGGAGAGTGTCGTGGAAAAAATAAATTGTGTTCCACAGATTCAAGACTCAAGATTAGAGAAGTTCTTAAAATCAAACAAAATGTATTATATTTTCCAGACAGAGGTCAGAGAGTGCTGCTTTAACACAGGTTACATTTTGATGAAAAATAGGCGACTGGACACAGTTGGTCCCCATGTTTTTGCAGGAGAACAGACATCATGTGGCCCTTTTTCTCGCAAACAGTTTAAATGAATGGTTTGGTTGGGTCCAGCAGGCCTAGGGTTGGCGGAGTAGAGATAGCCAGTTTAAGTTTTTCAAACGAGTCACGAGCCTCGTCTGTCATGGCCCTGTAACTCGGAATAGTTAGGTATGAATGTTCTGCAATATGAACATATGCCCAGGAAATATGTCAGTTATTTCTGTGTTTTTGGTTTGGGAATGTGTAGGATGGATTCAACACGTTTTTTTTAAAGTGATTTCCTGGTGCTGTTAATGATGTGACCCAAAAACACCACCTTTTGTTGCGCAAATTGCAATTTTGAAAGTGAAGATTTGTGGAGCCATTCTCTGCCAAGTGTCGCAGCATTTTTAGCATATTGGACCTGCATTGGTCGCATGTGGGTGCTACAATTAAAAGATCATCAATGTACTGTAAGAGTGTGCTGCCTGGTGAAATCTGCAATGGGGCCAAGGAGTCTCACAGGGCAGAATAGAGTGAAAGTGAAAGTAGAGTGAAAATGTATGGTTTTCTGTTGAAGTTAAAAGCGAGCGAGTACTAGCTGTCTTTGTGAACCGGAACGCTGAAGAAAGCATTGGTGAGGTTGACAACTGAGAACCCCTATTGGAAGGGCTGAGTTATCAGTTAATATGTACAAGAACAAAATGTCCTACCTCTTTCCACTCCATTTGTCTAGGTTTAGCCAAAGAAATGTGTGGATATGAAACCTTCACATGAAAATCAGATGTCTGTTTGTCAGTGAGGCCCGCAGCAAGTGCGACAAATGAATCAGAGTATAATAATTTTTAAAAAGTCAGCTCTTCCCCCCTCTTATACTTTTCAAACCACGCTTGTCCATCCATCCAGTCATGTGTCGAAAAGGCAGTACAGTCCAAGTCAGTATTAGCCATGCATTCTAGGGTTGACGCACCAGAGGACAGTTGTGACTTTACCATATTAGGCAGTTCAGAGATCACGATACAAACAGGAAACGCTCAAACCGTCGCCCTTGCAGTGGTCGTGGTTGGGGGAACCATACAACCCCCATCTACCTTTTCTTCAGTAAACGATTTCACTTTCGGCCTATCAGACTGATAGGACACACATCAGACACCACAGCTTTGTGGAGAAAATTTAGTTCCCCTAACTTACAACTAAGAGGAACTGTAAGCGGCTCCATTTGTACCGTGCCCCCTGCTCCAATAGACATAACGTTACGTGTTTGTTTGACAGGAAATGGACACAAGGAAGATTTTGTCAGCACAGAATACTACTAGGAACTTTTAAGTTATGACCTCATACACAGACGGATAGATAAGGCTAGACCTTAAACGAATCAGACTTGAATATAGAATAACGGTTATCAAGAAGAAGCACATGACCGTCATCTGCAGCCTCCTCTGAAGGATGCCCATCTGCCGCTGTCACCCATCTGGTCTTCGCTGTCACATCTGGCATTCCACTGGCCTCTTCCCCTTTCACCATTGTTTGTCAGCATTTACATCATCGTCAGGACGAAACTATACATGTTGGTCTTGGACTTTTCTTCCTTGTTGTCATCCTTCTTTCGTTGATGTTCCTCACAGTGTTCTGCATGGCATTTAACGGCAGCCAGGCGTTCCGTTTTCCAGCCAATTCAGAAGATCGCATACAACCGGCCATAATCAGCCATGGTCTCAGTCGGGCCTTGTTTGCAGCTTTCGACCCTTTCTGTAACAATCATTGGGAAAGGGGCGGGGATGTTGGTTCTGTAAGATGGCCAGAGATTGCCTGTAGTTGGTGTTGGAGGCGTTGTCCCAGCTTACAGCCGGATGTTTCAGCCAGGTGACAATGTGTCCCTTCGGTATTGCCCCTTTTACCTTTATGCAGTCTGCCGGTCCCAGGTGTATGACCAGTTAAGCGTTGTAGTTCAGAAATGTAGTTTACAGAAATTCATAGCCAAATTTCTTTGCCCAACGTCCAAGGGTTTGGGCAGAAACTTCAGTGCTTTTCTCATTTCTGCCTCAGTCCACGATCTGTACACCAGTATGAGTTTGTCTGGTCCTGACACCTCGTTCATGGGGCAGCTGAGGTCTGGGTTCAGTTTGTTCTTTTTGTCACTTTGCAGGACCCTGGAGTTTGTCGCTACACTTGGGTCTCCTGGTGGTGGTGGTGTGTGTGATGTTTGCATCTGAGCTTCAGTCGATTATTCTCATTCTACCGTTAATTTAGTCAGTTTCTTGTTATTCTGTCTATTCTGGTGCCTCATCCTCTTTACCTTCCATCCCCAAAGATTTTACCGTAACCGTTTTTCCTTTTCTTCACCCTTTACACTCACCATCGATCTTTTGCTTCACCTTTTTGACACTGAAAGTACCCCCATTTGCAAAGTCAAATTTATTCATCAATTTGTTAAAAACCGTGGTGTTTACTGCCTTATTACCTTACTCGTCCCGCATATACTTAAATTTGGGACTGTTCAGGCTCCGGACTTTCTCAGACTTTGAAGAATTTTATCCCATTTTGCCTTGGTCACTTCTTTGACTAACTTTAGAGCGCTCTTTGAATTCTGGAGGCGTCCCCCACAGAATGGAACCTTTACCATTCCTCTTCCACGGATTCGGCCTTACCCCTGCCTCCTTGAGTGCCATGCGGGATCTTATTACCTAGCCAGTTGACCCCTGCCCACAACCTTAAACCTGGATCTCTTGTTCAATGCCTGCGAAATTACCAGTACCTTCCCTTCCCCTTATTTTCCCCTTATTTTCTTTTATGCGTATGGATTAAATTCCCCACTGACCATGAGTCCTGCATTCATGTGAATGTTAGTTTGACATGAACCATCTACCTGAACATTGCTGCAGACCAAGTTCACCCCTTCATGGTGCTGCCTAATGACAGTGGATTCTTTCATGTGCTCCGTCATACTGCAAATATTGTTCAGGAAACCTTTGAGGACCATGACAAAGCTCATGGTGTTCAGAGTGTAATAATAATTTAGAAGAGGTTTTTAGCTGTTTAGCAGATCTGAGTAATATTGCTTGTTGTGGTGTTTTTGCAGGTTGATCTACAAATGCTCCATGTGTGACACCGTCTTTACCCAGCAGACCTTGCTCTACACCCACTTTGATCAGCACATTTCCAATCAGAAAGTGTCTGTCTTCAAATGTCCTGACTGCTCCATGCACTATGCTCAAAAGCAGCTCATGTTGGAGCATATTAAGGTATTGGATTGAGTTCTAATAACATGGAAGTACTTATTGGCTAGTAGAAACTTTCAGAATACTACTGTATTCTTGTAAATATTGTTTCTACAAAACACGGCAGGTCCTAAATAAATTATTTCATGAGCTTAATTTAAACATGCCCAGTGTTGGGAGTAATGCGTTACAAAAGTAACAAATTACTGTAATGCATTGCTTTTTGCTGTAAGGTGGTAATGTAAGGCATTACAGAAAAAAAAGGTAATATTTTACTCAGTACAAATGTCAATAACGCGCATTACAATGCATTTTTAACCCAGAATGAAGTGATGTTTTTTTCTTCATACAAATTCGCCCAAATCACCGCGAGATCTGCAGAGGAGAAACGTCAGCACAAAATGTTTCACTTCTTGTAGTCAGACAGACCAGAGAGATGAGTGAACCTGCAACTGATCTAACGTCGGATAGAACTGTTTTTAACCATAAGCCCAGCTCAGTCAGAT
>JBBPCY010000023.1:13852924-13884798 GCA_037974405.1 Brachyalestes nurse | reverse complement strand
TGTTTACCTTTCACTCTAAGCGGCAACGGTACCGCCCCTTTTACGAAGGGACTACAATAATTGGTTAAGTCACGGAATGCGTGTCAGCATCAGCCAATCAGAGACAGAGACTGCACTGTGTACACAAGCGGGCACAGAGAGAGGAAAAAAACCACTCGACTAGTCGACTTCCTTCAGGCAGAGTCGACTAGTGCCTCTGAAGTCGACTAATCGACTTTTGTGTTAATGCCCTAGTCTGGACATAGAAAAACACACAACATGCCTTAAACACACAACATGAACATAAGGGCAATGCAGTGGTCTTTACTGCAGAATTATGTTTGGAATGTACCAATATTCCGGGTTTTTTTTCCTTTTTATTACTAATTGTTTCCTTGTTCTACCATAAAATCCCAATAAATGGATTTTACTTTTAATAATCAGTACAACTGAACCAAAATCCTGCTGTAAGTGCAATGTGCATCTTTTTGATTACATCTGGTGAAGTAAAGATGTATTTATGCTGCAGAAGTTCCTCCTTGTTCTTGTTACAGGTCAAGCCGAAGCCTGAACAAAGTGTAAAAATGAATGGTACCTCAGAGAAAAGTCTAGAGGGGGAGTACATCTTCTCAAATGGAAAATGGACAATAGTACTAAAGCCTGTCAGAGTAGCTGGGTAAAGACTACTCTGCTGTATGGTGTTACTGTAGTGTTGCCAATGAATTTAGACCACTAACTAGTGAATAAAACTGACATTGTGTTTCTGTTAACTCATATTTGTAAGTCTTAGGTGGATTACTAATTCTTGTATATACTCATGAACAGATGGACTGACTCATGAAGAATATTTAACTGACTAAAGAGTTGAGCTGTGTGAAGTGTCTAGTGTGCTTAAATGGTAGTATTCCCTGAACAGGGTTAGTAGTTGGTACCACCTGAAAGCCAAAATTAAATGACCAATACTAATTACATTTTAACAAAGCAATAGCATTTAACAGTTAATAGCTAAAGTGTAAATGATTATTGCACATGACAGATCAGGTGTTATATTCAATATACCATCGTGCAATATACCTTTACCCCCACTGCTAACTAATCTATTTCATGAAATTGTCTGTCTGACGCAATGATTTTAACTGGGCAAGTGTAGAAGCCTATAAGGTAAAGAATGCATTACGAAAGTTTTAAAATTGTTTGAAGGTAGTGTTTATGTCTATTTTAGTTTGTCAGGTATACAACTATTATCCTCCCTTGTACTTCTCTTTTTTTTGCAGTAATAGCTACCCAGGAAGTAGACAGGAGATGACAGCAGATCAGGTCAGCAAGGGCATGCCAGATGATTTGCTTTCCACAGATACTCTCCAACCTTCCCCAGCTGTAGAACCATCTGAGAAAACCAGCCATGCCATAGACCAACATGGTCAAGATTCTCCCAATGCCACAGCATTAGTTCCAAGTCTGGACAGCACTGCAGAGATTCAAGCTACCAGTTCACAAGAGGGGACGGAAAGTGGACATGTTTTGGATTTAGCCTTAGCTCAGCCTTTTCTTACTGCTTTCATGGAGACACGGAAATTTTACAAATCAGAAGGGGCTGATGAAGCCTTCATGAACTGTGATCTAGGTGAAGTTGCTCGGGTTGATCGTGGAAATGATGGTGCCAGTATTTCAGGAACTTTTCCTAAAATAGGTCAGACAGTTCCAAAGGATGAAGCTTTTACAGTGAGATCTCAACCTACATCCAATCCTAAAAATGAAATTTCTGATGTGTCAGAAAGTATCAATGTTGCAAAAGGTATTTTAGAACCTGTAATGCCTGGGAATGTCACATTGCAGGATATGAAAAAGGAGCGTGGACCTGAATGTGTCCCAGAAAGTCAACGTTTGTCAAAAACAGAGCTCTGTGATAATGCAGCAGAAACTGAGACACAGAACAACTTTGAACAGAGTTCCCGTAATTTGATGTCAACGAACCAACAGACCAAAGTACCTGTGAATAGCCAAGGTGAAAATACAGCACCTACGTTTAGAGCTATCTCAGACAAAAACAATACCATGCAAACTCAAGACTTGTCTTCAACAGAGTTTTCAAACAGAATGTCTAGTGTAGTGGGCGACATACCAGACGTTCATTTTGAGATTGACTGGATGGGTGAGACCCCTCAGGATGCAGAGGTTGACACTGTAACCCAGGGGGAGACTGTGCATAACACTGACACAGAAAGAGGTGACGTGATATATACTGGCCCAGAAATAGGTGAAATAGTTGGGGGTACCATATGTAATACCAACCCCAAAATAAGTGGCACTGTGCAGGACACTGTCTGTCATGCTGACTCTGAAACAGACGACTTCACAAAGAAGCCTACTTGTAGCATTGACCCTGAAGTAGGTGGTATTGTTGAGGAAATGGTTTCTTGCATCGGTTCTGCAATAATTGATATCATACATGAGTCCAGCAGTGAATCAATAATTAGCAAAGACGCAGGGGCCATTTCTTGTCAAACTGATTCAGAAAAAAGTAGCACTACAATTGCAACAATTTTAGGAGAGACTGTTAGTCAACCTGGCTCTGAACCAAGAGTTATACCAAGTTTTATTTGTGGAGATACTGTATGTAACATTGATTCTGAAATAAGCAGTTTTGTGTCTAAGGCAGTCCCAAACAATAATAGTGTTGAGGAAACTGTGCCTAATGCTGACAGTGAAATACATGGCATGATAAGGGAGGCCATACTGAATTTTGACTCAGAAGTCTGTGACACTATAATACATGACCCAAGTGTTGATATTTCTGGCACAAATGATGGGAACTGTGTCGCCGAGTTTCAAGTGTTACAAGAGCCTCTGGACAAACATGCAGTCAAACTGAACAGAATACCACTCCAAACTGAACAAAATACCACTCCAGTCCAAAACCAGCTATCTATCCCTCCCAATTCGGCAGAACCTGATAATCTGGAGTACAGTGACAGTATTTTGCTCTTGAATCAAACAATTTCTAATACAAATGGCACAGCAGGAGGTAGCTTGATTAATTCAACTTCTAATTTGTTGGAAAATTTGTTGACTCAGACACACCAGAATCTTGTGACAGAGTCCAAACTAGAAAAGCCCACAACAGAATCTTTTGTGCTAGAAGACGCTGTACCAGACAGAAACCCACACTTTTCAACACTGATCCTCAACCAGTTGGAGACAGTGGTTTCCAGCATCAGTGAACCAGTGACTGAAAACAGCATGAGTGAAAATAACTCTGACACACATCTCCTAATCCCTGACTTCCTGCACACATCAATTGAAACCCCTCAGATTAACAAGGAAGCAGAGACAGACTTGCCACTGCCAGATATTTGTCACATCACCCAGGATTTAGATTTAAGAGGCATGGAGGGGGATTGTTCAGAAATGACAGATGCAAAGTACAGCAATGAACTTTCTAATGAGTTGTGGATGGATGCCTGCCAGTTTCTAGTGCCTGAGGAGGACAAGGGGTCTATTTTTGATGAGTGGGGGCACTCTCCAGCCCCCAGTCCTCCCAAAGTCTCTCCAGACAACACAAAACCTTTAGCTTACTCTCAGGGGAGGGGAGGTACGATTGGTCAGTTGGTTGGTGACTGGGAGTTGCCACTTCTTGAGAGTTGGTCATCCTCAGACAGTTGGGCAAGCGCTCTCTCAGACTGGTTCCAGTCTGTTACTGCCTTTCCAGAAGATTCTACACTTGTTGCAATCACGACAAGTTGCAGTGACCCCACTGACGTACAGACCAAACTCTGCATGGCTATCCAAGACACCACGGAAGAGCCGAAGGATATCTCAAAAGGCCCAACTACCACTGGACAAATGTGTCCATCTCCAAGTCTCATGGAAGCAGGGGTAAATACCCAGAGCAGAAAAGTGCCAAAGGATGAAAACACTAAAGAACCAGTGCTACAGCCGGCAGATAAAGCCATGCATCACCACAGCCAATTAGCAAGAAAACTTGAAAGCCAGCCTATCTCAACTAAGGTAAGCTAGCAAGTGCTTTTTTCCAATGTTTACACTATTGGACTGAATGCAAATCTTTGATAAGAGCAACTCTCACAGCAGGGTACTGATCTGTCTACTGCTGTCTATAGATCAGCTATGGGTCTCACCACTACAGGAGTTCTGATTCTCAAAATGTAAACGTCTGTGTTAGGTCAAAATTACAAATTTTACTTTTTAAAATTATTTGTGCATGTGGATCTGACAATGGTGCAGTAAAGATCTAAAGTAAAGTTCTATTTAAGTCCTTGATTGCCAAAAATCAGTTAGTTGGACACCACTGCTGCAAAAATGTAGTCTAGTGTTTTATTTAGTCCACAGTAGATATTGGAATGACCTAACACCAAAAATAGATACTATATGGCTGAAATAGAAACAAAAATATAATAATAATAATAATAATAATAATAATAATAATAATAATAATGATAACAATTGGTACGATTATTAGATATTATTAGATATCTCTTTTATTATTACCAAGACTAATTACAATTACTGTCATGTCATGTCTGTTTTTGTCAAATTACTTGCAAAATGTTGGCCTGCAATGTTCATTATGTTTTTTGGTGAATAATATGTTTTAAATTCACTCTATTTTTCTATGAGTATCTATGCTAGCATATTGTCACATCTGTTTTAAGGACAGAAGGTGACTCTGAGTTGTTCATCACCTGTTGTTACATAGAGCTCTGCCACGTGAAGGACTTTAATCTCTGCCCTCATAACTTAACATGATACCTGAGCTACTCGGTGACAATACAGTCATGCCATAGCATTATCTCTCTCTGTGTCCTTTCTATCTATGCCACTCTCTTTATCTTCCTCTCTCTGTCTGTCTCTCACCACTCTGCTTTCTTCTTTGTAGCTTAATATCTCTCTTTTACTTTCTCTCTCTCTCTTCCTCTCTCCTGTATGATACATTTTTATCTTTCTTATATGCTGCGTTACTCATTAACAGAAAGATACCCAAATTTTACTCATATATATGCAGTTTCATTTCTGTCTTTCATTCATTCTTTCTTGCATGGCGTGGGTGATGATGGTCCCCATACTTAGGGGCACACACACCACAGAGATATGCTATTATAATTTCTCCTCTCTCCTATCTCTCTCTCTCTCTCTCTCTCTCTCACACTCTCTCTCTCTCTCTCTCACACACACACACACACACACACACACCTGATTGCTGTCTCTTTTTCACTTTAGTCAACATACTCACATACACATACACAAGATTGACAGGCCCTGCTGAGGAAACGTGAGGTCCAGAAAGAGCAGGGAGAGGGTGGGAAAAAAACAGATAAACAGAAATGGGGGCTAATTATAGAGGGCACACGATGGCAATAGCACACAGTTAAGAACCTGGAGAGGAGCAGAAATAAGAAGTGATAGTGAAGGGATCAGTGGTGGTGGAAATAGTTGCAATAAGTAAAATTCTGATGGATATGCACTCAATGGTGCACTCAAATGGTGACACTTTTTACTTCTACTTAAGCATAATTGTGAGGAAAGGAGTCTTCTTTTTTACTTTTCATGACTTTTATTACTGCAGTAAGTACTCTTTTGGATGATCTGTTCTTTGAAAATGTTCAACTGAATAAATGTACTTTACCTAAATTACATTTCCAAGAGAAAAACATACTATTTACTAATTTTTCCATGCTGCTCTTTTTCTCTAGCCAATTGGTCAAATTCCAGCACCTTTAAATGTATCGTTTAACTGACTTCCTATGAGTGTAAAATTAAACTGCCAACAACTATGCTAATTTAACATTGTGTAAAGTCTAGTATCCCCATTAGTCACAGCATCACTCAATACACTTCATGCTTAATTCACTTTTTACTTTCGTATACTGCTTTATACTTAATAAAATACGGCTTTCACTTAAGTATAATTTCTCTGTGCTTATCCACCTCAGCTAAAAAGTGAAGAACAGCACTTGGAGTTATTCTACAGGTTCTATACTTAATACTTTTAATCTGATTTTTTTTTTACCTTGGATTGTTTTTTTTTAGCTTGGAAACAATATTTCATTCATACAGAATGAAATATAATTATATTACTTTCACTTGAGTATGAGATTAGACTACTTTGCACACCTCTGGGTGTCAGAGTGAGCGAAACAGCACAGCTGAAAAGTGAAACATGACTCCAAAAAAGAACTCACACCTCTCTGTGTCCCCCACACTGTGGACACACCAATCCCTCTGAGTCTAGAGCCAGTTAGAGTGCTGCCATTGGCCCACTGTGTGTTTCATAGACTCTGTGATCCTTATAATAGAAACTAAATGCTCCTTTGCCAACTGTATGTGCTTCACTGAAACCAGCATGAAAACATGGTGCTTTTTGGAATAGGAGAACGGAATGATTAGAATGAGGTATGTACACAAATGTGTTTAGTCTAACGTCTCGCTGGTGAAAGAGGTCAAGAACTTGGCAATGTCTTCTTAAAATCTGCGGGCTAAATGGTGTGTGTGTGTGTGTGTGTGTGTGTGTGTGTGTGTGTATGTTCACATCGGCCATAATAAGTTGGATCAGCATGTGAAACATTTACATGTGCTACAGATTCAATGAATGTATAAAGATACTATGAAAATACATTTTACATTTTTATAACTCCCTCCATATATATCACTGTTATAAATGGATACTAAAAATATTTTAGGTCTAAAAAACTAAACACTTATTGTAAAGGCTTTAAATGTTTTGGACCTCTGATTCCATTCACCATCACCGTGAATAGATTTGATATGTTTCTCTAGAACAAAGCCTTTCACACAAAACCAATGTGAATGATTTTGTTTACTACATCTTAATAAATTCAATATGAGAAATGCGGAAAAAATGTTGCAGTTCCCCTTTAAAGCATCAAATATACCCTTTACAAAGACTTTATATTCCTTGGCCATTCTCCAGTTTTACTAAACATTTCGCAACTCTCCTTAAATAGTTTTTGCCACTTATGAATGACCTTTGAATGTTACTTTGACCTATATGGATGTTTTTTTTAAGGATGTCTGGAAAGTCACATCGGACAGAACATCCCACACTTCACCAGTCTTTGAGGAGGAAAATGTAAGGAATTATGGTCCCTTGAACTTCTCGGGTTACCCCAACGATAAAGATCCTACAGCTGGATGTGTGCGTAGCCCCTGTCTTGACGCACATTCTCCTCAACTGCCTTCCGAATCAGAACATCTGACACATACAGAAAGTGTGGCTACAGACTGCCTTAGCACGTCACACACCCCTTGTCAAACTGAAGGGAACAGGTCACATGTGGGTTTCAACATACAGGATCCAAAAACAACCCAGAAACAACAGGGTAGAGCTGAAGATCCAGTGTTTATTATGCCATTTGCACCAATCAACACTGGAACGTCTTTCCGCCATCTCTGTGATTTGAAAGAAGATCAGCTCAGTCCAAAGACATCCTCAAAACCATCTCTCATAGGGATTACTGGTGCACTTACAGTAGATCACACAGGTTGTTTACCAGCCAAGACTGGTGAAAAAGTAAGTGGTGAGGAATCCTCAGATGACCAGTTTCACACCTGCTCTGAGAAAAACTGTGAACAGAGTTCACCTTCAGCTTGTGGAGACTCAGAAGGGACTTCCTCTCAAGAAACAGAGAACCAAACAGAGACACAAAAAGCCAGTGACATCAGCCGTGAACTTTCCAAGCTAATCTTACTCACAGGCCAGCGCTACATGGTCTCTAAGGAAAAGCGTGTCGCTTATGTCACTCTAGATTTGGATGACGTTCTGAACTTTAATAAGGATACGAGTGTGGGAGGTTATCAGGGAGAGCTGAGTTGTCCGAAACAACATAGTTGTGAAGAGAAATTACTCACAGAGATGCCTCACAAAACCTCAAAGATATCCACAGAGGGGAAAACACGCTCCAAGCACAAGGAAAATATGACACAACAGCTTGGCACTGCAACCAAGAAGCAGGAGAAAGTAGAAGCACATGCTGAAGTGGAAAATGAGCCTCAAGGCTCTGCGGACGGTACAGTGACTGTAATTGAGACCATTGTAATAACGGAGAAAGTCATGCCAAAATCCCAGGGGAAAAAGAAGAAGAAGAAGCATGGGATGCCTAAGCAAGAGGGTGAACATCCTACCGAAGTAGGAAATGGAGCAAGGGTCAAGGCCATAAAGGCTAAAAGTGAGGAACATGTGACTTCTCTAACCCTAAAACCAGGGAAAGTGCAGGAGAAGCCAGCACTGCCACTGATCTCTACAATAAACACTGTCAGTACTGTCAGCCCACACAAGGCCAGTGGATTGAAGGAGCATGAGGAGATGGAGGCCATTAAAGACAATGCTGCAAAGGCAGCCTCCTGCAGACAAGAATCCAAAATGATGGATGATGACCTCGTCAAACGCAGACGGATCTCAGAGGACAAAAACACAGCTGTTCCGATACGGATGAGACCACAGCTACCTGCAATATTCCGACAGAAGAAAGAAGAGGAGGTCGTCTTTAAAAGAGCATACAGTGATGTTGTCAAACAGAAGTTCGAGACACCTAAAGAAGGTAACGTTTGTAGCTGGGCTAAGGATTTGTTAATGAATAGGCATGTTGTTGTTACATTAACTAAACACACTGAATAGAACACTAAAGCTGAAAGCTGTTAGAGCTTAACATTTTTTTTTTACAAATCGACAAAATTCAAGGAACAGCTTATAAAAGACCACATATTTTACCCCCTACTACTTGGTATGCCAGCACTCAGATCATCTGCCTTTGGGCCAAAAGAGGTTCAATTTGTTGTCTGATGGACATGATGCTGAGCAATGGAGCAAAATACAGATTAGCAAGAATGTGTTTTGTTTTAGCAAAACGAACACTTATATAAGCACTTTTTGCAGTTGTGGTACCCACTGTGGTAGCTGAGATCCAGGCGGTTCCAGTGCCCGATGACCCTCAGAGCATCTCTTTATGGTGCCAGTTCAGCCCAGTTGCAGCAGACTCTACTATCGCATGGACCAAAGAGGGAAAGGTCCTGTCTGAGAATAAGAGGGGGTAAGAGTGCTAGAAACTAGGTAGCCATCTTCTGTTTGTTCCTCCACAACAGACATCAAGGAGCTACACTACTGGCGATGAGTTTAGAAGCAGTTTGCTGCACAAGAACTTCATTCTTTATTAAATTTCTTGCAATCATTCTGATACATTTAGATGCTCCTGAGGGCTTGATCAACACAAACAGGTGTGCTATATTAAGAGTTAGATGTGTTGGTGGCATTATGTGATGGAGAAGTCATAGTATGTGCGTAGAACTGGGTAGAAAATCAAAAGACTGTTTAATGTGAGTAACTGTTATCCGTGGCTAAGGATGACAATAAATATATCATATTCACTGCTTGCAAACTGACTTAGTGGCCTTTTAGCATGTAGTGTAGTTACACGTTAAACTGACACAATAGCCAGCTCTTTACCACCCTGGCCTTTATGACCTGCTGAATGCTTGTGTGCCATAAACACTCAGAGGAAGCATAATGTAATGGAATAATGTGTAAGTGGATACTACACCACTGGAAGTCCTAATCAGGAAACATGACAGCAGTTTGTAGTACTGCAATAGTTTGGCAGGGCCACACATGATCTTGTAATGAGAATGTCTGAGGACAACCATGAGACATTTTGGGCTAAATGTGGCTGAGTCTAAAATTTCTAAAACAAATCAGCACCTTGTGAAGGCAGAGCTTAAGGTAGGGGCTGATGGTGTGGTTGTCTTCATTGTCAAACCTACAAGAATGTAGGTTATTCTGTCATTAGTTCATGGATTTAACTGTTAGCATAGCTTTCCCGCTGAACACTCCAATTAAGCGTGAACATGTGGGTTTCCTGTGCAACATACAATAAAAATAAAAACAATTCAACTAGACCATCGACCAGCTTTAGAAGTAACTTTTGTGTGAAGATGAAGATGGGTTACCAGTGATAGTTTGTTTCCTCTGCAATTCATACTTATAACAATACAGACAGGGTAAATGTAATGTGGAAAAAACCGACCACTGTGTTTCGAAAATACGACTTTACTTGAGCATAAAAAGAGCATGGTCAAGAGGAATTAGGGTGTGACATTAAAGGGATGTGTCTTCATGAGAGGCTGGTTTTTCCACAATCTCATCTTGCCCTGCAGAACTAGTACTGCACAAGGCCAATACTTAAACTAATTCAAATGTAAAGTGAGAATTTAATGTTGCATATTGCAGTTAAATCATGCATACTGCACTGATAAATCAGTAAATCATATATGGTTAATATTATTAATATGGTAGTTTATTGACCTCCAATGTTCTGACCTCCAATGTTCTGACCAAAGTAATTTACTTTTGTTGGCACATTCCACTATTTTATTCATTAAAACACACCCAGAAGCAACTCATCTGCAACTGTTATTGGTCAGGATGCTTAGTAAATAACATATGATTGGCTTGAGGTTCATTACCATACTGCAATGTTCTACAATAACAGTGTTGCAAAGGTTAATACACCAGTAAATGCAATATTACTGGATAGTCTAAATATTTCTGTGGAATGCTTACTAGTGCATCAGCAGAAGAGGGTGTTTTTAACCACATGATGGTGCTGTGGTCTTTTTCTTCCTTTTATTGCTTTTATTTTTGGCAGGTGTCTGACTGAACAACACCGCTGTGATGATTCAGCCATAACTTACAAGTGGGAGCTGTGTTCACTTTTTATGTAACCGCATGATTCAGTTCGGCCAGCTTCTCAAAATAGCTCACATATGATCTTTGTAGATCTTTAAAAAACTTGTAGAAGTGTAGCATTTCTATATTGAATTTGGGTAAAATGTCTTAATGTCCATGAGATTTAAAGCAACATAGCAGTTTTTGTATGGAATTTGCTGAAGATATCTTAATATTATAATCTAGATCCTTCCAAAACATTGTTTTGTGATTTTAGTAATAATAAGTAGGTAATTCCTGAGATACACCTTAAGTCAACACTATTTTTTTTTCATTTTATCAGCTCCACTTACCAAAGAGATGCACTTTGTAGTTTATAATTACAGGCTATAGTCCACATGTTTATTTGCATCATTTGTTTATCTGCTTTAACCTGTTCATCAGTGGTCAATGGTCAGGACCACCAGTGAGCAGGAATTATTTGAGTGGTAGATCATTCTCAGCACAACAGAGACACTGAAATGGTAATGGATTCCGTTTGTCTATCATTAGTGGTCAGTTTGTAAAAAATATCTTGGACATTTTGGTGTTCTGGAATATTCTGAACAAAGCAGTAGCGTTAAATTGTGTGAAAACCCATCACACACACAATCATGCCACTAACATGTTGGTGTCACTGCTGTACTGGAGATATGTGCTGGAGGACTGTAGTAAATAAGCTACAATCACTGTACACCTATACAATAGACCTACAAGGTATATAAAGTGGTCAGTGAGTGGATGTATTAGAGAGAATTTCCTCTTATTGAGATCACATTTGCATGACATTTTCTGTGTTTTATTTGCGTGTACTGAACATTTAAATCAGAGATCTTCCCCTCTTTCTCTGTAGAGTGTGTGATGACAGTCGTGTCACTCTGTCCATTCTGAAAGCTTGCAGTAAGGACCTGGGCATGTACCGCTGCTGTCTGACTGGCTGTTTTGGCTCAGTGTCCACCTCAGAGTACCACCTTACTTCTGAAGGTAAGATTTGGGGTCAGTCCAGAGTAGTGGTTCTCAGAACATTCAGTGAGTGGTTCGATGTTCACCATTTTTGAGAAACTCAGTAGTTCACTTTTGTTGATTAAAACTGTTGAAGCAGTTAAATACAGGAGGTTATGAGGCAAATAGTACCCAATGAAAACATATTATTTTAGATTTTGCACTATTACATTACATAATTTTAAATGGAATGTAAACATTGCATATAAACTCAGACAACTAGTGTAGGTTCACTGGTGGATTTGGAAAGTAAATAACAAAAGAGATTGTGTGAAGACATTGTAACCCCTGGTTCCATCTTCACCAGTGTAATTGAGGTCAGTAATTTTCTCTACATACAATCAGTCCACTCTGAATGATTATTTATATCTTGGTAAATTTACTATAGGTAATTGTTTAATCATTAATGAGCAGTTGACATTCAACGTTCGAGAACGATGATCTGGTTAATACTTATGTTTCCGATTTTCATGAAGGTTACAAAGTTCAGCACTCTCACTCAGATGGTCAATGAATACAATTTAGAATTAATCACCCATGGGTCTACTCACATGTAACCTGTATTCTGTGAGCTAAACAGAAGCAAGTAATTTAAAATCAGAGCTGAGGGGGCATCTGATTTCAGAGGAGACTTTGTAAATGAACTGAATCTGCCATCTCTCTCCTTCTTATCTTAGTCCTCATGGAGCTTGTCATCCCCAGCCATGACGCACCAGGTGGGCTATTGTTTACTCTTATAGAGTATAGAGTAAATTTAAATGGGAACTAGATGAAATATTATTTCACTGTAAATTGATAGTTTTGTACTTAATATGTCATAAACCAAAGAAGCAAGTAACAGTAAGATGCTGTTGTTCTCTGTCTGTCGGTCTGTTTCTCTCTCTCTCTCTCTCTCTCTTTCTCTGCCTCAGTAGAGTGCGGGAAGGTGGAGGAGGAAGAGGAGGATGTGCACTGCGCGCCTCTGCTCTTTAAGGATAATATCCTGACTGATCAGTACTTTGGTGAGAACCAGCCTGCCAGCATTGTGACAGAAAAGGACCACTTTGGGGAGGGCATGCACCGGAAAGCCTTCAGGACAACTCTACGGGCCGGCATGGTGCCCACCTTCAATCCTGGACACCCCTGTGTGCTCAAAGTCCACAATGCCATCAGCTGTGGGACCAAAAACAATGAGGAACTTGTCGAGAAAAACTTTAACCTGGCTGTGGAGGTAAGACCCAAATCTATCTCCTACGTTGCTTAGTTAAAAAAAAATAATGTAGCCTACACCAATTAGCCACAAAATCAACATTACTGGCAGGTAAAATAAATAACTTTCAATATCTCTATAACAATGAGACAAATCAAATTGCAATGACTTGACAACTGGATCAAAGCATTTCCAAACAAGCAGGTTCCCAGAATGTAGTGGCTAGTACCTACAAAAATGGTCAAAGGAGGGACAAGGTCATGGGTGTCCTCAGATCTCAGTCCAAGCAATCATCTGTGGGATGTGCTCAAAAAAACTAGTCCAATCCATGGAGACGCCACCTCACAACTTACAGGACATAAAGCTAATGTATGTTGATGTCAGATACCACAGCACACCCTCAAAGGTCTTGTGGAGTTCATGCCTCAATCGGCTAGAGCTGTTTTGAACATGAGAGGGACCTACGAAGTATTTATCACATAGTTTTATGTATTAATATACAGTATAGCACAGGGTGGGCAACTCCGGTCCTGGAGGGCTGGTGTTCAGCAGTTTGATGGTTCTCCTCCTCAAACACATTCACTAAACCTGACAATTAACTGTTGATGTGAACGTGATGTGAAGGTGTTTCTGAGCAGGGCAATCACCAAAACATACAAAGTAAACAGTTAACAGTGGCAAATGAATTTTTATGAATATTCCTTGATAATTTCCTGTATGATATTAGTGCTGTTCCACCTTGGTTTTGAACTTTTATTTGTATTCAAATTGTGTATGCTATTGGTCTCAGATCTTCCTCCTCATGTCCTTAGGAACTTTATTTTTATTCTAGAAAGTGTCAATGGACAATGGCTGTTCCACTATATAAATAAAATGTAACTGAATTGGCTTAATGCAATTTTTGTAGGATATTTGTCAAGCAAAGTTATGAACTGCCTGCATCACAGTGATTTTACACTGTAGATTTGTTACATAATTGTTGAATAATTGGTTTCATTGTCTTTTTTCTCAGGAGTGTTATGTGCAGAACACAGCCAGAGAATACATCAGGGCTTATACAAACACAGCCAAATCGACAGAGTCATTCGGAGAAGTACCAGAGTAAGTGCACTGTCACCCTCAGTATCTTTTAACCCAGAGCTCTCCTGCGTCCAGAGAAAGACATTTTCGCAAACCTGTATTCTTCATGTGTACTCTGTGGAATAAAGGTATCAAATGGAGCTCAAAAAAGGTTATTTAGAGCCATGTGATAGAACACCCCGCTGCTGGTTCCCTGAAAAACCTTTCAGTGGCTTCTCCACAGAACCACTTTTGTAAATAAGGTGTGCAAGAGTTCATTACCTTCTTAAATTCTATTAATACTATAACTATTCTATATGGCATTAAAAGTTTGCTCTGGAAAGGTATGCTCAGGCCAAGTTTCACTCAAGGGCATTTTTAAAAGAAGGCTCATAAGGTTTGTTGTGTGTTTTCCAGGATCATCCCCATTTACTTGGTTCACCGTCCATCTAATGATATCCCATATGCTACTCTGGAGGAGGAGTTGATTGGAGACTTTGTGAAGTACTCTGTGAAGGATGGGAAAGAAATTAATTTGATGAGGAGAGACTCAGAGGCAGGTCAAAAGTGCTGTGCTTTCCAGCACTGGGTGTACACTCAGACTGATGGAAACCTTCTTGTCACTGACATGCAGGGTAAGAGACCATTACTGTCTCTTGTATTCAGTATCTGTGGTTTATGGGTGGGGTGGGGTAACATGCTGATGAGTCAAAGTAGGTCCAATGTGTTTCAGAGATTTGATATGACAAAGAACAGTGGTTTAGATCTATCACTAGCAGTTATATTAATTAATTGAATAATCTGGGAATTATTCTCCTAATTAATCATATACACACAGTTTATGACTGCTAACATTTATATTATATGCGTATAACTGTTTATTTTTCAACATGCAAAGTAATCACTAAGATGGCATTCCATGCAATACCTTTGGCAAAGCTGATCATCGAACATCAGTATCTGACCTCATTAATGCTTCAAGGCTGAATGCAATCAAATTATCACAGCAATGTCCCAACATCTCATCTAAAGCCTTCCCAAATAAGGTAGAGGCTGTTAATGCAGTAAGGATGGAGGATAAACTCATTAATATCCCTTTCACTTTTTTTTCCACTATCCATTTCAGTATAAATACTTGATGAGCAGGAGTCTACAAAAGTTTTGGAAATATACTCTATAAATGCTGGAATAAGGACCATGCCTGGAGACACCCAACCGTGCAATATTTAGCTTTGTTACCTAGTTGCTACTAAAGGCTGTGATACACTGGATCAGATGTGTTAGTTTAGCTCTGCCACTGCTTTGACACATTCACCAGGAATACTGTCCTCATTTTTGTGCAGGTGTCGGTATGAAACTAACAGATGTCGGTATTGCCACCTGCAAGAAGGGGTAAGTATATATAGTATACAAATACAATAATAAAAGTAGTTATTATGACATGAGTCTTGTAGCAGCCACAACAACAACAACAATAATAATAATAACAATAATAATAATAATAATAATAATAATATAAACCACCTCCTGTGTGTGTCCAGCTATAAAGGATTTAAAGGGAACTGTTCCACGTCTTTCATCGACCAGTTCAAGGCCCTGCACCAGTGTAACAGATTCTGCGAGATACTGGGGTTAACGTCCTTACAGCCCAAACCCAAACGAACAGTGGCTCCGCCAAAGCCCAAAGCACAGCCTGTGCCCAAGAAAAAGACCTTTGGCCCAGTTCTAAAGGGCAAGTCTTGACTGGACAGAACCCCTAAACATAGGGCATTATGGCTAAGTGGGACGCTGCCTTCACAGTGCTGTAATGCTACATCAGAAGCATTGAATGTGACTGATTTATGATATGGGATAGAGAAAACTTAAGGGCACAGTACTGGGATGAAACCACTATGAGCACTGAAGTAACAAAGAGACTGCTCTTCACTAAGATGTCATTGTTTGCCATGCACAACAGATTTTTGGAGGGAAATGAATATAAAATTCTGTTTTAGTGGTGCACCTGTTCAGCAGGCTGTCACAAAAGCAATCTAGGCAATTACTTTGGTATCAATTTGGTATCATTTATTGTATAAATCCAAAGAACTGCATGTGATTTTCATGTTTATTTTGACTTTTGCCATGGAATAAGCTGTGATATTTTCAAAAAAGAAGCTTCTCATAGTTTATATTGATGCTTTTATAATACAAACAGAAACCTGATGGTAAATACCAGACATCCCTGGAAAACCAACTTGGCAGTGGATTTTGGTTATGGTTTTATTGATCATGTAGTGTAGACTGAACAACTGTTACCTTGCATGATAAATAAAAGCCTTTCTAATTGTACATGAGTAATTCTAATTAAAGAACATTATTTGTACTGTAATAGGAATGTATTATTTATATCTTTTACTAGTGAATATTATTTTAATAGAAGAGGTACTAGAAGAGGATACAGAAGAGGATATTTTGTAATTTTTTAGTAATCCCTACACCTTTTACTTGAGTTTATTGTTTTTAGTTTATTGGCGAACCAACGTACTTTGCTGCAGGATTCTCATCTGAAAGCACCAGCCTCCCCAGCAGCTATTATATTACAAGCTTATTATTTAGTTATGTATTATTTTTCTATACTACTTACTGAGTGAGACAGAGATAGAAAGATGGAATAGATGGAAAGAGATAGAGAGGGAGAAAGAGAATCAACTGTGCCCTGATTAACTCTTGGTTTAATATACATCAAATAATTTTTTATACATAATGTATTTGAATACCACGCAAAATGTTTAAACTGTAAATGCAAATTAAGATTTAAAACACTTTAATGCTGCCCAATTCTTCCATTTCTTGTTTTTTTTTTCGAGTTGCGTAATATTTGGTGCTCTTGCTGATGTGTCTTGGTTTGGCATCAAAATACATTTCTAGATGTCAGGATACTACAATAAACTGAAACTTGACTAAATATATAGCTCTTTTAAAAATATCTTTTTTTTCATGATTTCATGCACATACAAAAATATGTTGTCAATTAATCTTAACATTAAAGGTTGAACATGTGGGAAAAAATACCAAAAGTTTTATACTTATAATTTGAAAACTATTTGTAGCACAGTTTTGAAGTGTTGCATAGCTGAATAAATTAACTTGCATTTTTATGGATGTATTTACTGGAAATCATTTAAGTGAGCTGATACAGTTGAACTCATACAGAATAGCAAAGCTATGAGTGAGAAATTAGACCCAGGAGAGCCTTGTAGTTCAAAGGGGTTAATTTAATGCCAGTTTGGGCTATTGACTGATAGAGGATGATGGAGGAAGGTGGTGAAACAAAGTGTAAATCGTCTCCCAGTGACCTGCTAAGCCGGCTGTCCTCTTGCCTCAGAGAGAATATGAAGGCCGCGGCTGAGATCCAGTGATTTGTCATGGGATATAATGTGAGGAGGTAAAGAAGTATTCGTCATCCTGGAATGTATCATCCTTAATTTGTACAGATGGATTTATTGTTATAAAAGCAGCAAAAGAAGTCTGACTGACCTGAGCCATGATCTAAACTGCTGTGAAATATTAATTATACACATATATGATTTCAGATGTCACTTCATTTTAGTGCTAAGGAGTTAAAAACCGTTTAAGAAAAGTCACTATGCTGTTCATGAAAGTGATTTTACTCATTTACCCATTTTTGCAATCACTGTACCACATACCCTCTCCCACACTCACTCTTTGTTAGTGTTTACTTTTTTTTGTCTGTCAAAGCAACCATCTGCATGTATCATGTTGAAAACTGAAAAGAGTCGACTCGACTGAATGCCAGGCACTTCCAGCCGATCCCGATCCAGTCTCTGTAGATCAGATTGCAGACCTACAGTCATGCCAAGCTAAATGGAATGAGACTCTGGTTGCAGGGATGGGATGAAATGGCTCACAGGTCAAGAAATGGAAGAAATTTTGCTTTGCTGGAAACCACTATGTTGATGCTATAAGGTATATATTCTGTTCCCATTAATTTTCATGAGCACATGTGCATTAAAATGTAGTTTTCTAACAAGAGATTCATGACATTAAAATGATCAGAATCCCTTTTTCTGGCTCAAATCTTTATTTGAGCACAGCCTTAATGTTACATGTGACATTTTGCACACTGAACCATCTGAGGACAACACACACACAAACACATACACACATGTCCATGTGTGCCTGCAGTTACTAACAAAGTTACACAGCCTGGGTGTGTCTGATCATTTTTATATTTTCTAAGTAATACTTAATTTTTCAGTTATGTAGGAAATATATACCTTACAAGAGCTTGTTAGTGTAAAGCAGCTGAGTGCTAATCCTTCGGGTAGATTTAGCTTCTACATGTGTTATAAACTACATGTGTGATGCTATTCTCTAAATAAACTTGATTTGGCTTTAGTATGGTTAGTTATTGCAAGCCAACAAATAAAACAATAACATTTCTTTTACACATTTTGAAATGGTAGTTCCCAAACCTTCGATGGGCAGTGTATATTAAGATTGTGTGTGGGTGTGTTGTCTGTAAGTGAAAAATGGGTCAGTAGTCGTGTCTCTATATATAGAGTATGTGCCTACAGCCAGGCTTACTGAGCTATTTTAATCTCATAACAAATATGGCAACGCCATTGACCTGTCAATAACAGCTGCGCTATCAGAATGGATCACTAAAGGAGTGGTCCTGTGGACAATGTGTGGGAAACTCCACAATAAAGGAGTAAGTGTCATATCAGTACTTTCCTATATTTGTGTGGTGTGTTCATGCTCTTTGGTGTAAGTATGGGTAAATGCTGCACTGCTCCAAATAATGCAACCTTTGTCTAAACCCCACAAAAACCATCTAACCCATTTAGGGTTGGACCAGAACCATTATCAGGTCTTCACGATATTACACAGACAACATTGCAGGTACAACAACAGTAATTTTGTTCTAGTACTCTAGTACTAGTTTCATATGATTTTGAAGAAGCTGATAAAAAAAAGCTTAACTGATTGAAAAGCTGTGTGTCATCAAAGACAAAATTGAGAATGTGTATTTGAGAAATAATGAAAAGCTAAGTTCCTAAAATGTAACAACAATTTAAATGGCCAATACATTGTAATATTGACTTTGTTTTTCTAGATCCCAGAGTACTTGAAATGCAAATATATTTTTTACCTCAACAAATATACTTTGGTTTTAAAATGGTTTAATCTATACTGTTATTAATGAATAAAACTTAAATATTCACTACATTTAACCTCTTCCTGGAGACATCACATATTGAGAAATTATGAGTAGTTAATAGATACGATTCTAAAATGTTTGTCTTGTGGGGCTAAAATACAATATGTCTGGAGGGTTAGGGGCTAAAGAGAAAAAACTGCATAGTTCATAGATCGGCATAGTGGGCAAAATCAGCATAGTGGGTAATACTGCTGTCCTTCACACAGATTCCCCACCCAGACAAGCACATCATACTATACAAAAAGGGTCCTTGGGCAGGACTCCTAACACTACATTTGACCACAAATGTAACATTGCTAAATGTCTGCCAAATGCAGAAAGTATAATAATATAAAAAATAAAGAGGGTAGGTAGATTTCAGTCCAGTTTACTTTATTTTATGACCATAAAAAAATATACAGTTTAAAAGGAAAATAGAAATTCAGTGAGTCACATATGTTATAAAACTATGTTCTCTCATCCACTGAGGGGGTTAGGGGATCATTTGTACTCACTTTGGCCAGACCTGATGTAAATTAATTATTTAATTTATTTATTTTTTTGGAGAACAGTTTAGTAGTCCGGAAAGTAGGAGGTGCTGCCATTTCGGTGTCCAGCTGGTAATAAGTTGGTGCTGGATGGTCACTCCGTAGTTATTTAGTGTGATAATGGCGTTTGATTAAACATAACACAAACACCATTGTCACACTCCACAGCTCCAGAGGAATCGATGAAAACATGGCCTGCAGAGAGAGAGAGAGTGAGAGAGAAAGGCAGTATCTTAAGGGGAAAGAGATAAAGAAACAAGGAAAGATATTTAATATACAGCATTAATTACAGCATACACAGGTGTTTATTCTCTTTAGACCAGGGATGTCCAAATATCAGATCCAAGAGGGGCAAACTGCAATGTTTTAGATGTGTAAGGAACCAGGTGTTTTTTAAAGGAAAAAAATGTTTTTAAAACACTACTGGATGCTTTTTTAGACTTAAGCTTAAATCTAGACTGAAAAGGATTTTTAATGACGAGACATCCCTGGCATTGCCTTAGGCTTTATTCAAGTCACATTATTTTTGGAGACAGTGTATGCTCATCCTTCTCTCTCTCTCTTTCTCATTTGGAAGTGTTTTCTGTGTTGCTTGATCCAAAGTGAACAGAATACCTGCTCTGTAAGTTAAAAAGCTGCTGCGATGCTAAACTTCTCCTAGAGTTTTAAATATTTGAACTTTGTACTAGATGATCACCAGTGACTGAACACAGTCTATCATCTAAGTTAAGAGCTTCTCCATGACATCACATGAGGTCATATCCAGAAGACAGTAATGACATACAAGACTATTCAAAAGTATACATTAATTAAAAATGAGAAAATTGATTTGATGGTTTAATTTACCCACTGAATCCTTTGAAAGTTCTTAATTATGTCCACGAAATGTCTGCCAGACTATGAGAATGATAAAAAGATAAATTGTTTTGTAAATTTAAATCCAGACTCACCTTTCAAAGATGGCCACCATCAGGTGTGCTGGTCTCCATGTGTGTGTTTGAGCGTAACAAATAATAATTATAATTATTCTCAATAATAATGAATAGCTCATAACGATTTCCAATGTCACACAAAATATTCTGGCGCACCTTCACTCATACCAACTCTACTCTAACGACCGTCTCTCTGGACAGATGTGTGAGGTACAATTCCACTCTCCAGGCTCCAAGCTTCATGACTGTTTACTGACTGTGTCCTTCTGGTCAGGCTCCTCTTTATGTGGCCTGAGGGGGTTTAGTCAAACAGTAAATGGGAGTGTGAGATAAGCTTTGAGCGCTATTGATCAGCCGAGAAGTGGAGGGAGGTCACTCACCCAAAACCACGGCCTTCTGGAAAATAAATAATCAAAAAAAAACAGAAGGCCTTCCGTTTTTTGTCTGATTGAATGACTCAGAAGAAAAATTCAGTGAATTGCATCTACCTGGTGGAAGCCAGCCAGCTCAGTAACTGAAACAATTGATTAGCATCCACTATTAATAATATGCTTTTTTTTTTAAAGATATACAATCCAATCCAATGTTAATAATGTTAATTATTCCAAATATGCAAATATGCAAGTAGACACATTGAGGCTTTTCCGGTAACCATTAGGGAATGTTTAGTTTTATGCATAATTGTACACAAATAGGCACAGAATATAAGTATGTGTGGAAAAGGGCAGGTCTTGAAATATCTACAATCAAACAATCATCCACTAACATCTGATATCCTGTAGTAAGGAATAATAAGACAACTGTTTTAGGGATGTTTATCAAAGTAAAGTCTGTTCAGGGTCACTAAATAGGGAGAAAGGTTGTGAACAGTGGATTTTACATTACTGTGCTCTAGGACTGACTGGTAGTATTCTATCTCCTGTAGTTCGATTGGCTGTCACTGAGTATGAATTACATGCTATTTTCGGTACCAGTGCCCTGAGTTTCGAAAGAAAGCATGGTTACTAGAAAAATGTGCCATGGAACTGAATGTAGTGGGATCTGATTGGCTGTATTGGCTTCTTGTATTTGCTGTCTGTCAGCAGGATGCCCTGCCCATTCACTGCATCCCTCTAATAAAGTTATTTACCTAATCCCATCATGTGCAGAAATTACTAGCCAGTCTCAGCACATGAACTGAGACATTACCTGCCAAACCCAGCACATGAGGTGGTACACTGTTAGGAATACCCATGAGAGGAGGGGGGACACTCCTTGCCAAATCCAGTAGATCAGGCAGGACATTATTAATGACATCCAGTACAGGGGCAGGACATTCATATTGAAGCCCAATACACTGCATAATGGATTTTTAACCAAACTCAGTAGAAGAGGTGGGACATTGTCGGTCAAACCCAGTACTGGACATTACAAGTCAGTTAAACCTAGCACAGTAGGTACACAGAGTACTGACATTAATAGTCATTTCCAACACAGCAGATCGGTGACTTCTAACCAAACCTACCAAAGAGACCATGACACTAATAGCCTGTCCAAGTGTAAAGGGGTGGGGTTTGTCTGAATGCGGGTAGACTTTTTCTTAGTATCCACGTGTTTTGGAGCTACATGTGTTTGCTCGTCCTTGAGGCTGATAAGCTCCTGATGAACCGAGTTCCCTTCACCATGTAGTGGGCGAGAATACAAGAAACCAAACAGAAAATCTAGTCTAATTACCAGGAAAATTAGACTAGATATAAAAAAAGAATTTATTTCAAATTTTGCTTGTTTAATGATATTTAATGATACCAAAACTGGTTTTGAAGTATCTTACATATTTCCTAATTTGCCTGCATTGCTAGGTCTTTATGATCATCAGCATAAGCTTTATAGTTTTTACATGAGTTGTTAGTCTTTGACATTGTGCAATTCTGCTCTGTCCTGCTGTGTACAGTGAAAACACACTCAGACCTTGAACTAGATCAAAAGCTGAATGGGGCCAAACTTACCCAGTTGCAATCTGCAGAAAGGTCATATCAACAAACCTTTTACATGAAATGGGTTCATCTGCTCAGATAAATGCCCCCCACCCCCCAAACCTGCTCTGATACTCTGGCTTTGCCTTTGTTTACCTGGCCTCTGGCCTACTTGGGGTCGGCTGTCTGGTCAAATGTGGCGTGCAGGACATCCCAACCTGACACTGTGGAGCAATGACCAGCCCTAAGCTGCACTCTAATCAATATGAGGGAGGTGCAGTTTCCCAACTACTATGCAAGACATTATGGGGTTTGAGTAACAAGACAGGCTGTCCTCTGAGGGAGAGCGTGTGGATCAATGATGAGAAACTCTTCTTTTATATAGATATATGTATATACTACCAGTCAAAAGTTTGAACACACCTTCTCATTCAGTGTTTTTTCATTGTTTTCTACATTTCCACATTGTAGATTAATATTGAAAACAAACAAAATGATGAAGAAACCAGAATATGTTTTGTAATAAGGTAATAATGGACTGTTGTTTCTTTTTACTTAAGTGGTTATTGCCATAATGTGGAGTAGAACCGTAGTGGAATATGATCACTAACAGTGTACCAACCCCACCATCACAACTGATGATCCAAACACATTAAGAAGGCAAGAAATTCCACTAATTAACTCTTGATGAAGAACACCTGTTAATTAAACACCATTCCAGGTCGATTCCTCATGAATCTGATTGAAAAAATGAAAAGAGTGTGCAAAGCTGTCATCAGAGTAATAGATGATGTTTTCAGTATTAATCTACAATAGTAAAAGATATAATTGAATGAAAAGGTGAGTCCAAACTTTTGACTGGTAGTGTATATACGAAAGTCTTGAGCCACCCCTCATTTATTTTATCATATTTTGTGATACACACTTGTAAATACCGTATAAAACAGAGTTTCATTTTAACCAGCTTTAAAGTGAGTATTTGTTCTGAGCACCGCTCACAGCCTGACCTCTCTTAGACCAGCGTTCCTGTCATTTATTAAAGTTTCTTCATGAATAGTTCTCCAAGCTTCCTGAAGGATATTCCAAAGCTCCTCTTTAGTTCTAACCTCTGTCCAGATGTTCCCACACAGCTTCAATAAGTTTGAGATCTGAGCTTTTCATGACTGATAGAGTTCTATCATGTTTTTTTTCTGTTGCTTTGGATGCACTGACAGTGAGTGTGGGATGGTTGTCCTGCAGAGAAATGAAGCTGTTGCCAATCAGACAGTTTCCAGATGGCACTGCTGGGTGGCTCAAAACTTATGCACAATACTATATATACATACACACACACACACAGGTACACACACAGCTGTCCACAACGTAGAAGAAACTGTGATTCATCAGACCAGGTCACTTTCTCCCATCACTTCATGGTCCAGTTCTGATGTTCACTGCAGGAGATTTCGATGGTGGACAAAATACAGGACCTTTAAAAACACCACCAGACTTGAAAGATGAAAAAAAAAAATTAGACATCTGTTGGGGTCAGCCAGACTCTGGGCTAAAGTTAAGTATCCAGGGAGGGAGTTTATTTAGTGGGATCTTTAGAAACCCCCACCACTCGTTAGCGCCTGGCCTTCAGTGTCCAGCCTCGAGTCGCCTCGTGAACAATCCCGCTTTATAAATATTCAAACACTGCGGCGCTTCTCATGTCTGAGAGCACAACAGACATTCAGCGCACGCGGACACAGTACGGCTCCCTGGCAACAGGCCTAGCAACCGGGTGGGGGAGTGCTTTTAGGTTTCTGTATGTATGTATATGCAGAAGTTTCCTTTGACTTTTATTTCTTACTGATTTTGATTCTGATCTAAATAAGCAAAGATAAAAGTGTATCATTTATATTCTTCTTCTTATATTCTTCTTCTTGTCTTTCTATTTCTGTGTGTCTGTACAGTTGAAAGTCAAAAACGAGCAATTTTCAGATTCGGATTTTGATTCTGATCTAAATAAGCAAAGATAAAAGTGGGACTGCACAATACAGACAAAATATCAACGTCACGATTATGTCCAGAACCCATATCATCACTTTTCTGGACTTAAAAAGGCTGCAAATACTGTTTCAAAGGTACATTCACTCCCTTTGTCCATACAGTCCAAGCTCGCTGTTTTCACATCATACTTTTTGTGATGTCACAAAACCTACACATTTCCATATATGCCTTTATTCAGCCTACAACAGTGTAGCCCCGCCCACTTACACTAAAGTGATTTAGACTCCATGCTGCCTTTTAGTACGAGCTGCAATACTGGACAGCCAATCAGAGCTCAGAAACAGTTTAATTCTAAGCGATAAAAAGAGGTTAGAAAATGGTCAGGCAAGAGTCAATTATGAACTATATTTTTGGTACCAACATAAATGGGATAGAAAAATAGAAGGAAAATAGAACATGGGCCCCTTAAAAACTCTGGTCTTTAATTGTTAAAGATTCAAATAATCAGAGTTTTGTTGGATTACATGAAGACCTCCATTCATTAGAACACCCAGTAACTCTCCTGGAGCTGTCAGAAACACTGTGATTGGTTCGAAGCTCATTTGCATATTGCAACCTTCTGTCTTATCACTGATATCGCCATGACGATTAACAGACGATGATTTTCTTGCTTTATCACAACGGAGCATACTTCAAAAGTAGATTTTATCAGAGTTTTATCGACATCTCAAAGCCTGCGATTGGTCGCCCTGTCAGAAACACTGTGATTGGTTGAAGATTCATTTGCATATCGCAGATTTTTGCAAATATCGCCATGGTGATATCTGATATCGTCATGATAATAAATGGGCCGTATATCGTGCAGTCCTAAATAAAAACATAATAATGGGTCCAAACTTTTTAATTGTATGCTAGATATGGACAGTCCAGACACCACGGATTGTAAAAAAGACCAATTAGAGATCAGCCAGCGGACACTTACTGCACTCTAACAAGCATCTGGACTTCAGCCCGTTCTGACATCATCTACTCTTTATCATTCTTTTTTTTTTCCGAGGCGAATCCTGAAAACGTGCTTGTTCCTCAGGAACAGATCCTGCAGGGCACCCGGCTGACACTCACTAACGAAGCGCCTCAGAATTGTTTCCACGTCGTTCCCCCGTAATTAAATAGCTGTCAGAGCCGCGTTAACCAATAAAGGCCCATCATCTCAGTTCTGGCCAAGACACTCAGCAGGTTCTTAACACAGAGGCGGAGAGGCTGAGGTGGCCCTGCCGAACATCCGGAACCTTCCTCACTTGAAAAAGAGACTTCATCACAAATTTATAGGCCCCAATACAACATTCAAAAAGCTAAGTTTGCGTATTTGTGAACAGCTAATGGCAGGACTGGTAAGAATTTGAAAATGTCCTAAAATATAAAAATGTATAAAATATGTGCATACTTAGAATTGTATATTTTGATTTTTGATATTTTAGGTGTTAAAATGTTTTATTTCTACTTTATACAGAGATTATTATGGTATTAAGTAAAGAATAATACCATTTTTAAGCAAATAAACCTTGCAAATGCCAATCAAATGATGTCAAGTGCTCCCATTATATATCATTTCTATCCACTATATACATATATATATATATATATAGTGGTTTATGTTAAGATTTCTGCACCACACAGACACGTTTGGCTCAGATAAAGTGTTACCAAAATATCCCAGCGGTCTGTCGATGCCGTGTGGCTTCATGAACTATACGACACATGACCCCCGGAATGTCCTGCCTGGGACTCCGTCTTGCCTGGTGGAGAAACTATTCTTGCCGGGCTGAATAAAGACACAGTTTCCCTGAATCAAATCATCAGTAAACCACACACTAAAAGACATGCGGCTGGTCCGTCACTCCAGACACACTTTCAGTGAAGCTCTCAAAAACTCCTTTAAAGTGAAAAGGGAACCCCATCGTCACAGCTCTCCTCCCCCTTTTTAGCCCCAACGTAGTTTAGACAAACTTAATATACATCTCTCAACAATCACACCCTATTACAGTTGTGTGCAAAAGTTTTGGCACCGTGTGCAAAAGCCACGTACTGTTGTATATTTAAGTGTAGGTTCATGTCCTCTACAGAGACATTTTAATGCACAAAAACGTGCTGCATGTAAAAGTGATAGCACCCTTCAGTTTTTACTAATATCTGAGCTGCTTTCTAGTAATTTTGGACCATTTCTATTGATTTTATTGCACCAAGTAAAGGGCAGATGCTGTTACTAAATAAAAAAATTACATGAAAATGATACAAAAGGAGATGTGAGGTCATGTTCGAACAGTAATAGCAAAGCTTGCATCAGCATTTGACACAATATTTTATTCTAAGCTCAAGATATGATTAATATTATTACTATTATTATTATGCAGTTTTGTCATTTCTGATTGAATGACCAAAATATACAAAGACCTTAAACACTCTGTATATCTACAGAGACTGTCCTCACACATTTTAATGCACAAAAATGTGCCGCATGTAAAACTGATAGCACCCTTCACATTCAGTGTTTTCCTTTTGACCGATATCTGAGCTGCTTATGCAAACCAGGGTTGCTGGAGTACTAATAGGGCGACCACAGGCAGTCCATCACAGCATAGACACACAAACACACTCACATACACAGACAGTAAAACTTATGGGACGTTCAGTATCTCCAGATCACTTGACAGCATGTCCTTAGACTGTGGGAGGAACCCAGAGATCCAGCCGGAAAGGCCAGGACCAGAACCTTCTCACTGTGTGGCACCAGCGTTCATATCTGTATACTTTTATCTGTATAACAATGCCGTGTCTTATGTTAGCTACATTAGCCTCCCAGGTCCAGCACTAAAGAAGTAAATAAGCACCCCTTAGGCAAACCCTGCCATTCTCAGCTTACACTGGAGCAGCAGGTTCCTCTGAAGCTCTGGAGCAGCAGGAGCCTAAGCAGGCAGCTTAAAGCTGGAGTTCTAAAGTCACCAACTCCAGAGATGAGGCCTGCTGGGCACACACACACACACACACACACACACACACACACCATCGACCACCACAGCAGGTCTGGAAAGCCGGGGCCCAAGAACTGCTTCAAAAAGGACTTCACCCAGAACAGCACTTGGCTTCTACACCCAGTATGGAACTGTACACACACAGCTGAAAAACCTAAGTGACCTTTAAGTCTATACATCAACCAGCAAACTAGCCCCGGGATTATACACAGCAAACATTTCAGGGATGTATTTAGGACCCAAACCATTGAGTAACTTGTACAAAATTAGTAATACTTTGAAATCAATTCTGTACCAAATTGGGAGCCACTGCTAGGACCTGAGAACTGAAGTGATGTGCTCTCTTTTCTTGGTTTTGGTTAGAACTCTAGCAGCGGTATTTTGAATGAGCTGGGTATGTCTAACGGATGGGAATCCCAGTGAGGAGAGTGTTGTAATGGTCAACACTGCAGGAAATGAAGCCGTTATTACGTTTATCAAAGTCTTGTTTGGACATGAAATCTCTAACTTTCTGTTTTCAAGGTGCCAGTGGCTCTTTCAGTGGCACCGTACTGCGAACAAATGTTTGGCCATTACAAATAAATCGACCCAAACCCGAGCTGCTTGAAGGCAGGACCAAAAGTGAGCCGCAGCCGAGCTGACTGCATCACTATTTCTGGTTGAGATGTCATCACAACACGGAAAGCGTAAAATTTTACTGTATGTGCAAAAAAAACAACAATGCAGATACAAACTAACAACTGGGAAGTCGACAAAGTACAAGCATGACTGTCTGTTTTCCATGACGCTAATAAATGTATCATTAACGCTGTGAGAAACGTGAAGGTGAAACAGGACATCACTAACAGGTTAGCTGAGTGAGGTTTTCACACATGGCTAAAGAATGCAGAGAAAAAACTGTAAAAACTCAAACAAGACTATAAATAATGAAAGACCAGAATATCAAAAGCAGCTCTGAAAGAAAAACCTGGATGCTCTTGTTGTATGGCATCGCTCAAACTCTTTGAGAGAGCCTTTGTGTGTGCGTGTGCGTGTGTGTGTGTGTGCGTGTGTGAAGAACAGCACAGTCTGAAGGTAATGGGACTCAGTAAATCAACCCACAGGAGACACTCCTCTGTCATTCAGTCGCCGCATTTAAGGACAAACTGTCCTGATTCCTTTAGAAGCAGAACACAGATGTCAAAAGTTTGGGGACACACTTCACTCTTCATGTCATCACATGAACCTTTCAGCTCTTCAAACCATCTTTGGGGCCAAAAGGGCTTCAGTCTGCGCTTTTAACAACAGTCTGAGAAGGAAAAGTGTCCAATTATCACTAAAAAGCTGCTCTTCATACCCAGCAGGGCGCTTTGATGGGTGTTCATGAAGGATTATCACTTTATGGTAAAATTCGAGTGGCACCAAATATCAATATTGAGATTTTACTGCTACATATTAGAATTTGCACGGGGGTACATTTCAAAATGTACCTCCACTACTCCATTAGTATAGTCCGTTTATGGAAAATAAGCTGAAAAAAACTGGGTGTAAATCATAGTTTTTATGATGTCACAAAACCAGTACATTTACAAAGATCCTCTTATCTGGCCCCGTCCATTCAGACTGAAGTTCTAAGGAGTGTTTCAGTCCCATGAATTTTGTATGAGCTGCGATACAATGCAGGCAATCAGAAAATAGTTCATTTACGTCTATCAGCCTTAAAGGCACAGAAACAGAAACAGTTTCATTCTAAGGGGTTAAAAAGAGGTAGGAATAAATTATGATCATATTGGTTCACAAACACACGAAAGCATGGTGGGAACAACGAAACAGGCCATTTAAAACACGTCGGCCAATCAGGGTTTTTAATGGTTAAAAAAATAAAGTAATAAGACTTATGTTGGATCACAGAAACACTGTCCAATCAGAGATTGCTCATTTGCATATCACAACCTTCTGGCTTAACGCCAATATTGCCATTGCGATTAACAGACGATGTATCGCACAGCCCTGCTAAACATCTGTAGGTACGTTTTCCTGCTTTATCACAATGGAACAGATTTCAGAGTTTTATAGACGTCTCATGGCCTCGTTCCATCACACAATAAGGCTCTGTCTCCTCTTTCTGGGTTATGAAGGTATAAAAAAGGTATAAAAGGCAGCAAAACTAGCCAGAAACAAGAATCACCACAACGAATGTGGCACAAGACACAGAACTAATTAACCCTTCGCATGGGCGGCAGAAGCATTTTTAATGTGGGTGGGGATGCAACGGTCTGCGTCTCGGCCGCAGCCCAGGAGAGAAAAAGTGTGTGTGGGAGCGTGGGTTTGGGACGAAACTAATGATTTTGAAAAGTGGTTCCAGTGCCCACGACCCTTAGAATTCACAGTGTCTCAGATAAATCTAAATGATGTAAAACAGTCTAGAACCACTGTTTGCTCTCCTACACTCTCGCTATTCACCACTCTTTCTCTCGGCGCGCCGCCGCTCGGCCGCTCTCCGGAGCCCCTCCCTCTGCGGGTTGGCACCTCCCACTTGTGGGTGGAGCTTTTTGTGGGCAAAGTTTTATCTGATTGTTTATAATAAAAGAAATGTGTTCATTTTTGTTCCTTACGTTTGTTCGTGTGTGACGTCATTTTTAAGTCAGTAGCGGTTATTATTATTACGCTTTTTTAAAATTACAATAACTTTGAGCACCAACACAAATAAGGAATAATTTTTCTGTATGATGACAATTTAGCATTTATTGTGTGTATTGTACTTCACCATATTCAGGGAAACGAGCATTGAAATGATGCGAAAGAGAAAACAGAGAGAGAGAGAGAACGACATATGAAAGGAAAAGTGGTAGAGAGAGAAAAACTGTTTCTCAGGAGCTGAATTTAAGAAGTGGGAGAAAATGATTAAAATCTCATACTCATGTTAACTGAGCTCAGTTCTGTTTGGGAGGCTGGACAGAGAATTTTCCTTTAATCTGGGTAGAAGCAGTTATTTCAAATAAAAATGTTAAATTGTCCACTTTTATAGATGAATTTGTGTCAAAAAGCCAATAAGAAAGTCTTTACATGGTTTAAACACAGCGACCTGGCTAATGCGTGGCTAAACAGTACGTGATGGGAGGTATAACGGCTATAAAAATAACAGAATAACCATAATGATCATTTTATTGATACTACATACTTCACAGGGAGAGCAAGCACAGCATAGATTAAAGCACGTTTTGTTTCGGTGTCTTCCTGCACTTCCTCTCAGGGTCTTATTTGGTTTACAAACTCCAGAGACGCATGATTGTTTAATTCATTTGTTTATCGTTTATTTAAGCGTGAAAAGTCAACTTAAGATTTTCATCTCTTTTGCAAGTGCATCTCGTTCCAGAAATCACAGCACACACACTTTCATTAGTCAGCATTTAATATATGTATACACACACACACACACACACACACATACTTCCAGTACTCAGCATTTTATATATACTGCTCTGCATTTAACACACACACACACACACACACGCGCCTTGCACGCATACACAAACACTCACCTTGACCATTATTCAGCTGTGTGGATTTTCAGTGTTTAATTGTTTTTTTTCTAATTGAACTTGCATTACATTTCATAGACAAAATATATGTATTTAAAATACACCTAAATTTGCAGGTTGTTTGAAAAAAGGCATGCTCTATTGTTTTTAATGTCCTACAATTGTATAAACAGTTCCTCTAATTAATTCTGAAGTGCTTCTATAAGCCTGTTCATTGTGACACTAGAATGTGTTGCAAAGGCAGCGGGTGTTTATAAAATATAAAAATATAAACTTATAAGTACAAAAAATAGAGTTGCAGTTTACTACAGATGTCTTTCTGGTTATAACTTATTGCTGTTACAGTATGGTGCTCTGTTGTATGTACATGTGCACACACACACATATACACACACATATACACACACACACACACACACACACACACACCACACAAGCTATTCATATATATATCAAGTCAAGAGCTTTTTATGACCTGCACCTGTCTTATATACTGTGCAAACCTCACCTTACTGAGCATCTCATTTCTTTATATTTTGCTTTGAACCACTATGTTGGAGCAAAAACACTATTTTCTGCCTGGCAAACTTATCTTTGGCATACTAAATAGATTAAATAAAAGAAATGGCAGCAAATGTTTTATTGTGACAGGCTACAGAGTGTCTAAAGATACTCATAGCCTAGATAAAGGAGTTCCAACCACTCAGCATTCAGCACCACCAGTATACTGATCACCACCTGATCATCTGGAATC
>JBBPCY010000023.1:13800587-13814084 GCA_037974405.1 Brachyalestes nurse | reverse complement strand
TTCGTGTACCGGAAGTTCCATCTGTGGTTGGTAGCACAGACCAGCGGCAGGCACCATTTTGGCCATCTGGAGTGTAGGGTACTATTGTGAACTGCTGGACATCTAGTCCATCTGTACCAGCATTTTGCTGGATGCATAATCCACCAATGCAGCTTCCAGGAGGGCCTCCATTGGGAATCCCAACTTTATACTGTGTATTCATGATATCATAAGGCCTTACACAGAAGACTCTTCTCTTAGGACAGCCAGGCTCGGTTCCTTGGGTTGTCTGGTCCACCACTAAGCTAGACAGACTCACACTTCTGTGGTAACTGGGACAGAGAGGGTTGGACCACCCTTCCTCAGGTTCAGTGTAGGCTGGGGCTGGATCCTCAGGATATTCTGGAGGTGAATCCATGCACTGTTCATTTTCCTGGGATGCAGATGAACGCTGTAGGGATATCTGCATGGATGAGCTCTTGGTGGTCCGGGGTTCGGCTTGGCTCTGGAGCTGTGGGATGAACATGGATGAGCTGCGTTTCAGTAAAGCATCAGAAACTCCAGCTGAGCCAGGAGCACCCACTTCCTCAAGATTCCTCGGCCCCATGGAGAACAGCATGGTACCTGCTCCAGAACTGTTGCACCGTCTTTCATTTGCATCAGCACCCTCATTTTCATCCTCGTCCAGCTCCTGAAGTTCGGGAGCAGTGTTGCTTCGGCCAGAACCAAAGTACAGACGGAGCCGGTGAGACATTCTATCTAGAGGAATTCTGCTATCCGGTGAAGCCCAGAGGAAGATGGGTTGTCCTTTAGAATCTTGGCTCCTCTCAGTGTTTCTTCCTCATGCTTTTAGGTAGTTTTTCCTGCCTCTGTCACCCTCAGACTCATTGTTATAGATTAGGACCCCGACTTCTGGGAATCTGTTTTGGGACAATGTCCTGCAGTAAAAAGGTTGATGAGCTGAATGGAACAGAACTCTCACGTCTTGTCCCGCTCCGTCTCAGTCTCGTTCTTGCTGGCTTTGTCTCGCTTGCCCCTTTAAAAGTGTGTCTGATCGCTTTTGCGCTCTCTCACCCACACGATTTTCCCCACTCCTCTGCCTTTCCCTCACTTGCCTGTGCGAGAGAGAGAAAATGCAGCAGCTTGCTACACACAGTAACAAGAGAGGTACTGCCAGCAGGCTGAAAACTTCAGCCCACAAACTCCCAATGAAAGACAGGAGCTAGAGAGAGCGAGAGAGAGCTCGAATGAGACAGAGCAAGAGTGAGTGCGTGTGTGTGAGAGAGAGAGAGAGTGAGAGAGGGAGGGGGAAGAATAAAATCCCTCTCTTCCATTTACCAAACTGTTAGTGCTGCCACTCGATAGTGATAGACAGCAGAAATAGCCAGGGTGACAAGCAGCATTCCAGCCATGACTGGATAAGGGGCTCCAGGCACTCATGCCAAGCCGAGGTGAGGGTAGGGCGGCCTCTGACTCAGACTCAGATAGCCACTCCCCTTTTTAAACACACCCATGACTACATTCACCACCCAGCTAGACCCAAACAGCCCTCTGTCAGCTGCTGCTGATCTGTCAGGACAAAGTAGGCCCCCGGGAGAGGGACAAAAAGAGAGAGAAAGAAAAAGAGAACGGCGGAGAGAGATCACAGCTGAGCCAGGAAGCACACTCTCCACAAACCCATAAATCTGCGTGTGCTCAATCGTCCCACACACCGAGGACAGGCGGCCAAGCCAAGCTGGGACGTGGGCTAATTCCCCATGATGCATTTCACCAAAGACATCTCAAAGACCCTAGAAATCCTTCTCCTCTGATGCATGGGTACCGAGAGATCTGCCACCCCTCAAAAATGCAGCCGTCAATACAAAAACAAAGCACACATGACCATGTCATTCAGACGTAAGGAGGTAGCTTTTGAAATCCAATCTCAGTGGCTTTCAGATCAGTAAATCCACGGCAGTATTTGTAACTAAACCCTTTGAACTAAACCCTTGCAAGAGTACTCTAGGAACAGTTCTTCAACACTATCTCTCTAGTTTGAACAACAGTGACTCTCAAAACAAAATGCACAAGTGATGTCACAAAACGTCAGCAAGTAAAACCCAAGTCTTGACCACTATGAATATAAAGGAGTACAAAGGAGGTCAGACTGCTTCACTTTAGGCCTTGGTGTTGCTTGAGGTTTTACATTTCCTAACACTTCTGAAGACCAATTAATGTCGCTTACTGTCATACTGTCAATATTGTTCACTGTAATTTATAGCAGAACCAAAAGTGGCTGAACTTTGGTGAAGAAAATAAAGCTTTACCCCAGCCCTACACATTAAGCTATCCTGCTGAGCAAACACTGTAACAAACCGCAGCAATTTCCATTGTGCTCTGTGACCAAAATCTCAAATGTGCATATTGTTTGCATGAACCAAACTCTCCCAGGTTCCTCTGGGTCTATCCAAGCTCTAAGCAGTAGACTGAAGCACAAGTATTGTGTCTGATCGGGCTTGCAATACAGCAAATCAGTCCAAGCCACTACAGCAGATGTGTAGACCAAGTGAGGTTACACCAGGCCCACTGTAATGACACATTTGAGTCCACAGTTCCCACAAGACTTGCTTCATCTCAGTGGCCACAGAGAGAAAGGGACATTCTTTCACCATGGCTACCACTTCCCAGTGAATGTTACTTATTACTATACAGCTGGTGTATCTACAAAAAACTCCAACCTTTACATCTTCCTTATTAAATAAATCAATCAGACAGGACACAGCCAGTGCCTGAATTATGGTTCTTTTATTAATGAGGCAAATGTACACAACTATTTATCATTTGAATTCATGATGTCCTTTTATAAGTCACCCTAAGGAATTTCCTGAGGATAAGATTCTGCTTGAAATACATGACCCTATAATTACAGACCTCTTATCTCTCTTTATTCATTTTTCCATGATCTCTTTTTCCTCTCATGAAAAAACTCCTGCTTTGCGACTCCTGCTGTTTACAGACTGCACTTTGTTTTACCTGCTTTTGCACTAGAAAGGTACACAAACTCCTAATTAACAATTAACCCCTATCTTCTGCCTTGCTAGACCGTAGGTGCTATGAAGTGCCCCATAGCAGGATGACTGTATACAACTACAGATCTCCCACAACATTAAAGCTGAAGTGAAATGAATAACATTGACTACCTTTGTACAGTGACACCTGTCAAGGGGTGGGATATGTTAGGCAGCAAGTGAACTGTCAGTCCTCAAGCTGACGTGATGGAAGGAGTAAAATCTCCTTACAGGACTTGAAGGATCTGCTTTTAACATCTTGCTGCCAGATACCACAGCACACCTTTTAGAGGTCTTGAAAAATCCATGCCTCAACAATTCAGAGATATTTTGGTAGCATAGTATTAGGCAAGTAGTTTTAATGTCATGGCTAATCAGCATGGTTAATGCACCCAATGCAAACTGAACTGAGTGTGCATGGGTTCCGTATGAGAGGGGCTTTGCTTTGGGGGCCTGACTTGGGCAGAAGAGGGCAGCTAAAGAAATAAATTGGTATAGGCAGCATGGGATAAGCATTAGACTCACTGTGCCAACACACAGTGGGCCTGAACACTGAGAAAACAGAAATTAGGGTTTATTGAAAGAACATACTGCAATTTCCCATCAGCATGTTTGCTCACTTATTCACGGAGGCATTCCCTCCATCCCTCCAAACACTTTTTCCATCCTCTTTTCTATCCTTTAATTTTTATATTTTCCCCCCTTCTTTTGGTTTATATGCCCAGTCTGATTTCATTCTCCTTTTTCTGTAAAAAAAAAAAGTTGTCATTCTGACAGTGACTGCTAAACAAGCAATGTACTCTCATTCCCAAAACATTCACTGGCAAACCCAGGTCGCCGATACATGGTATCATTTATAACTTCATGAACAAATGTGATTTTTTTTCTAGCTGTTTCTTGGCCCAATTCCCTCAGACCTTCAATCTCATTTCAGATCAATCCTTTAGGGAAAAGGGTTCAGTTGTGAAATCTGAAACATGTTCAGCATTTAGCTAAAGTTAAATGGGTTTACTTGGTTAATTTTATTTTCTTTAGGTCCTGTCCCTTTAACTCTTCATGAGAGTGTTTTAGAATACAGTGACATCTAAATGGTTAACAACACTAACTGTCCAAATCCTATAGAAATAAATACCAAAATAATGAATAAATACTTAAATATTAAAAACAAAAAGTCTCTGATCATGCAGTGTCATCTTTTTTGTGTAAGGGGGAGTTTACCTTTCCAAAAGCATTTTTTAAAAAGTTACACTTTCAATGTAGAGTGTCAAGGAAACTTTTTTGTGCAAGAACTGCATATGAGAAAACAGATATTCATCCAAATCAGCATGTTTAAGTTCCAGTCTACCACCTGCAGTCTAATAAAATAATTTGTAGCTTGTCTAATAAAACTGAAGGGGGAAAACCAACCTGAGCATGACAGAATTATTAATGCCAGGGTTTATAGGTGACACTGATGCCTAGGAAGTATTACACAGCCTTGTATTTATATTAATGTACCTTATTGTTAATTGTTGATATACACAACTACAGAGTTATTCTGAACCCATATGTCATCAATGCTGCTGTTTGGCATTTTTTTTTAAAGAAGGTCTTTCTCAGGAATCCCAAATGATTTTTAAGCAGCTGAAGTCTTCTGCCCATGTCCCTTGTTGCTGCATAAAATCTTGTGGTTGACATACAGCTATTAGACTATGAAAAGACAACACTCCATTGTTCTGGATGAGATTAAGGTCACGTAACATCACCTGATGTTAAAGCCATGCTGATTGTGTATCACAGCAGGTGCCTCAAAAAATATTAAGGCTCATGACAGTGGATGTGAGGGTGAGAGACAGAGTGAGCGAGAGAGAGAGACAAAAAAGAAGGGAGACAGAGTTAAAGAGAGAGAGAAACTAAGAAACTAAAAAAATAGCTAGCAAAAAACTGAGTGCAATCGAGCAAAGCACGAGAATGAACTGTAACAAAAGTAAAAGAAGCAAAGGAAGAGGAGTAGGTAAGGAAAGAGAGAAAAAGGAACAATCGCTCATCGATGACAGAGAGAGTAGTCAGCAAGGCTGAGTGTGCAGCCTTCTCTCAGACATATAAGGGCAACACTTCGGGCCTGGGGAGCAGCAAAGCTGAAACACTGCCAAGAGCAGTCACACAAAGACAAGAGAAACCTTCCCCCTCTAAACTCTCACAAAGAATCTGAACATACCCTGAGACCAGTCATCTTAACTTAAGCGTCACTGAAAAATACTGTATAAAGCTCAACAACTGTCTGAACTTACCTGCGGGCCGACAAGCTTTTCCCTTGGACTGACTGTAGCTCAAATGCTGTTCTAATGCTTGAAATGACTGCAGCAAAACAAAATTATGTCTGAACTTGATTATGGCCTGATAAAATCCAGTCCTGACCCATTCATGGCCTGATAAACATACTTATGGTGCAATACCTATCATTATGGAAGGTTTGGATAGTGTCCACACTATACAGTTTACATACGCTACTGTGACAGTTGTCTATTTATTGTTTGTCTGCTGTCTCTGTTCTAACTTGCACATTGTTGAATGTCTATATATGTTGGATCCAAGAAATCTGCCCCAATCTGACCCCAGCATGGTATGAAAATTCAGTCCCAACCTGAATGGGTTCCATTTCATTTCTGTACCAATCAAATTACAGTCACAAACATGATTCCCTGCTCAGAAGTTGTGGCTCAACTTGCAGGCACACAAATACACACACATTAAATTGCATATTCATATTTTATTTTTTAACCTAGCGGCCCTGACTTTCTGCCTTTGGGCCTAAGCAGACTGCCAACGTGTCTGCTTCATAAGCGTTCAAGGGTCCTGCATATGAAGGCTACTGCAGTGAAGGCTACTGGGTTGCTGGGAGAGGTTTGGATTTTAAATGCATGTTCTTGTAGCATTTATGCATACTGTGGGCAAAACTCCTCTGTTTTACAGTCACAGAATTTCTCCCTGGTCAGAAGGCAGTTATTGATGACTACAGACTTCTCATAGCAAATGACTATCATGCCAATGAGTAAAAGACATAAAACCACGAACTGTATACATGTCTACACGGCATTGTTTGAGTTAAACATGGATAGGGAAAAAACAGACATTACTGATGCAAAGATGATAATATTAAACAATAATTATATACAATAAATAACATTTACATGTGAAATTCTCTGGGGGACATACATTTTTTCATTGTCTCAGCATGAAGCTTAAAAAGCCATCAAACAACTCTCACAAACCCAGGGAGTGCTCAAGTAAAACCACAACTGTTCATTGTCCAGGCTGACCAGTACGTGTATGAGGGCTAAAATATCGAAGCTGACTCCTCCTTTACTCCTCTGCTCGTTCCTCTCTTTGTTATGCTTGCTGTTAACCCGTTCAGTTATTAAGTTATTAATCCTAATCCTAACTTCTGCTCCTAATTATGATTTCTAGAAAGAGTAAAAAGTAACACATACTACTTGAAACTAGAATTTAATCATCACAAGGTTGTGATGATGTCTTCAGTCTTCAGTCTCACCATTGCACAGAAAGAGGCTTCTAAAGTCCACTGAAGAACTTGTGTGTATAATTCAAGTGATGGCAGATTTAGTAGATGAGAGGGAGAATGAGAGAAACTAAAAGCTTCACTGTAACACTATTCACTAAAAAAATAATGCAAGACTTTCAAATCATCACTTAACAAATCTTAAATAATCAATGTCGCATCAGCAACAAACTAAATCTACCCCTAATGGCACAAAATACCTGATCCAGGTCAGTTTGACTATTCCTTGATTAAACGTACATAGACTTCCATGAGCTACATCAGGTATATTAAATCAAGAAATGCTGAAATATGCTGTGCAGGGAGCAGCCAGGATTAAAGGGCACATATCCTACTTTTTTATTTTATTTATTTTTTTATTTGTATTTATTTTCTTAAGCTTTGATACTTATCTGTGGAGTTTTATGCCAAAACTCCAACCTTCATCCCTGACACCTAAACTAAACACTCTTTAAAACTACAGAAACAGTGGCCGGCTAGGCCTCTGTAGGCAGAAAAGGTGAATATATGTAAATATTTGGATTTTGAGATAGCACAACATCAACATCAACTGACATCAAGATGGCCTTTTTTGCAGCTTAGTTTCTGTATATTGAAACTGTTTGGACTTGGAGACTGCACACATTTAAGAAAATTCATTCTTTTCTAGTGTTTATACATCCATAATGCCCCTCTGATGAAGAGTACCTAATATGAAAGCCATTCCGTATTATGCTGGAGTTTCTTACCAGTCTGTTCTCATCGAACACTTCAAATAGCAGCCTGTGGTTCTGAGGACATACCTAGAAAAACAAGCAGCGATTATACATATTATTACAATATTTATGACAAAAAGGTTTTTTAAATATCAAAAGAGAGAAAAAGAGAGAGGAGAGAGAGGGTGGGGAGAGGGGTAACATGAGTAAGTGCCTGTCTCACAAAAATAAATTAATTTTAAATATTTGTTTAACAATAAATACACAAACCACACAAATACACAAACCATGTAAATGTGTTTATACACTCTAGTGTAGAATAACAAGACACACACTCTCCAGTCCTTACTTCAGATTAGAGGCTGTTCAGTGATGGTCCTGTTTGTGTGTGTGACACACAAACTACACACACAAACACACACACAAATTAATTTGCTACTTAAAAAATGAAACATTGAGCTTTTGTCTATTTGTTTTTTTTGTGGCTCCTTTAACACGTTTTCCTACGGATTCCTACATGGACTTCGGTCTTGAAAATAAAACAAAATAAACATACATACCACCCTAACTCAAACAAATTAAAATATGACCCAGTTGTGGTCAGAGTAAACACACTGCAATTAACGTGAAGGTTCCTCCACAGAGCCAAAAATAGCTCTTGTAAAATAACACATGTGAACAGACTCATAAATACACAGCAACTCTGATCTCTCATGAGGGATGGAATATTCTTTCTTTTTTGCTCTCTCTTACATTCATTCAGCCATTCATTTTTCAGTCACAGCTGTGGCTTACATAACTGACCACATTACAACACAGCCAGCTTTAAACAGGGACACACGGGCAATGCTACTGATATTTTAATATTCTACTGATAATTTAATTTAGTCTGTAGTGCTAAATTAAACAGGTCTAGCAATAGTTAGTCAGGTTTGGCTGATTACAAAACATAAAACAGTTTTGGATGATGAGTTTTGGAGGTAATATTTTGGAGATAATATATCTGCCTGCTCATGTGGAGTTTTAGGGTTCACTGTTTACTTGTGTAGAACAGATCTGATATAATACAAAACATTATCATTTTGACAGTAAATAAGACTCACATCCATCAGTGCTGTTATGATCTGCTGACCTCCATAGACCTTTTAAAGCAGCAAAAACCATGACACAGTATCCTGTTTATTTATTACTCACGTATGACACTGACACCAGGAGCTAGAAAGCTAATGTAGCAAACAAGTAAAGTCACAAAATGCCATTCTTTAGCATCATGCAAAGCATCAATGACCTTAAACCAAGTAGAGTAGTTTGGTAATCTCTAACAGACTTGCTTATGCGGTTTCTGACACACTATGACCTACTGATATCTACACATGGATCTTCATTCCATTTGAGAAAAGTTAATTGGTGGGGCATAAGCTTCCATTACTTGTTAGCTCCTTTAGCCTTGTAGTGCAAAACGACAAACATGTCTTGAAAATTATTTACACTGGAATTGAAGAGCAAATTTCCAAAACTCAGTCTATTTTTCGTGATTTTTCAGGTAACACTACCATTGGCATATTTTCACATTACCTCTTTATGTGCAATAGTATAACCGACCAAAACTCACTCAGTCTTTGCATAATACACGGTACAAGATTAGGTGAATTTCCAAAACTCACTCAGTCCATTCGCACAGTCGCCAGTGGTACTTACTTTCTTATGCAGTTAGCTGTCATTAACACTGTGCTGCGTCATGTAGTAGAATATAAATATTAAACTTGTACATCATTTTATGACAATGTATTTACTGAATATCAAGTTACTTAAAAATTGAATATGAATGAATATCAATTTACGTAAAAATTGTTTTCATTATAGTTTTTAATATAATAAAAATGTGCAGTAGTTGCACTTTAGAAACAGGCATTGAAAAATGACAAATAAATGTAAAATTTCAATAATAAAAAAAAAACCCTGTAAGAATTGCTTTCCAATAGGTAAAACAAGAAAAACACAATTTTCCAGAAAAAAACGCTTTAGGACTGAGTAAGCTTTGGAAATTTTACGGATTAAAGCAAAAAAAAACCTCATCTGATGGAAAACAGCTTGTAGCCTGTAGGCTACTCCGCAGCCATCAATATTTAAGCGAACTGCTGAAACCATAATGTTTATTTGTATTATTAGGAATTTTTTTTTTCCTTCGGATCTGAATCAATGTCAAAATTGAGCTTTAGTGCCCTCCTGCCTTCTGTTGACGGAAATCCATCGTAGCGATGGGAAGCTTTAATCCATGAAATTTGATCTTCAATTGTAAAAAAGAGAAAAAATTATGGGTGGCTTAGTTGCAGTCCTGTATTAAAACTAATTCCAGCATATGAAGGCTGTACGTTAGTCTGAGTAGGTCCAAAACTACAACTCCTCTGAGAGGATGATGAGAGCAGTTTTGTACTAGTGAGAGGACAAGTGTTTCAAGTCAACTGGAAAACATTAAGTTGTTAAACTTCTTTCTCTTATGCTGAGACTGATATTGTAGAAATTGTATTTTGGGTTTTGTTTTTGTCTCTATTTCAAAGTTCAGCAAGCAGAAAAAAAACTCAGTGCAAGTTCCCAGATACCACATCACTCCTGGGCAGCAGCAGCACGGACACTCAAACCTAATAATATGAGCACTGAAGCAAAAAGTAAGATAGACACATCATTCATGCCACAGACAGGCAGTGTGTGTGTGAAACAGGCCCTACACTTAACTTTGATAAACAAAAACAAGAACAATCAAAAACGGCATCTTTGATATGAGCTTGTGGGGCAAATTTATGACTAAAATGTTATTATATCTTTTTACTGCTGCTTCTAAAAACTGGTGCCTTCAGAAATGACAGCTTATTTTCAGCTGCGTGAAAAGAGTGGGGGTTTGACATGTACTGTGAGGTGAGCAGAACTCCAACTCAGGGGAACAGAAAACACAGCCTGTGATATCCTGTGAAAGTGAAGTGGGGGGTGGGGGTGGATGGCAGACAGTAAGAATGAAAAGAGAGGGACTTACTCTGAAATAGAACTCCTCATTCCATTTGGGATTGAGCGTCTAAAACAAAATGAAGAGATGTTTATGTTAATACACTGAACGGCATTCATCTTACAAAGCATCAGGGCAGTTTTAGTGAAATATTATGAACATGAGGTTTGTGTACCAATAACAGTCATATAACAATTTATTTTTAGTTATTTCCTGGAATTAAACAGGTTTTTTATAAATGTAAATGAGTTGTTACCTTAATAAAAGGATACCACTGTTAATGACCAAAACTAGACATCTGGGTGAATCATACCCTAGTATAGTGAATGGAGAATATATACACACACATACATATATATATGGAGGCAAAGAGAAAAGAGAAAACAAGTGAAAAAAAAACTGAAAATAAGGAGGAAGATAACCTAATATATAAAAGGTCCTTCAAATATCTTGAAACGCTAGGTGTTTCTTAAATTCATGACAGGCATGGCAGAAGAACTATAAGACAGAAAGTAGGACCTCAAACATGCATTGAAGAGTGGAGCTGATCTTGAGGAGTATTGACCAATTGGAGTGTAAAGGTAAGCCCCTAAGTGGAGTTGATGCAATGATTGCCATTTTGTTTTGAAGACTCACTGTGGAGTACTTTTATTGATCTTAGAGTGAATAGCACAGATCACATGCCCAACGTCAGTTCTCTGCTAGAAGGATCTAAATGCCATATCATTGTGGAGCCGTTCTGGGGTGATGGAACTCGATGCAGTACCTTTTGAATTAGTTGGAGTTGTGTTTCACAACTAGGGTACAGGCAGTTACCGCAGCAAAACGAACAATAAACCCTCTATATATCCTACGCATATAGTGGGAATGCCAATGCAAACGTAATACATTACAAACAATGCAACTGTCTATTATGCATTTAACAGTACTGAAAAACAATCTGATAATTTTTGTATGATACAACTTCCATTAAATGATGGAGATAACATACATGTTCCTAAATCACCTGTATTTCTAAAAATTGAGATAATTATGGTCTGTTGACAAGAGATGTTAGATCCTATTCCTAGATGCTACTCCACAGTAGTGACATTATAAACACTGTATCAGTGTTAGGAGCCTGTCATGAAGGCTTACACTCCCATCAAACAAAGCCTTTAATGAAAATTGTGCCAAAAGGAGGAAAAAAAATTATGTTTATAGAAAAGAGCGTTGCAAACTTTTTCAGAAACCACATAAGGTTACTGAAGTGTGTGTGCTAATTAGTGGGCTCAATTTCCATTATTTCGTAGATCCAATCCAGAAGTAAAGAAACAGCAATGTCTTGACTGACTGCTGGCATTCAGAGTGAGTGGAAAATGTGTACATTTGAACATTTCCTTGGATTTCTGGGCTCAGCTTCATTTTCCAAGAGGTCTAATGAAATAATTAGGTATCAAACAAGTCTGAAGAAATGCAAAAACGTCCAACCTAATCCAACCCAAATTCTTGAAATCGAGCTAAGAGTAGGGGTGGCCTCACTCCCACTGCCCTTCAAGCTTTAAGGTCAAGGAGATGAATAGCAGACATTCATCTGCACAGTGCTGCTCTTTTTTGCTTTCTTCTGTCCCTCAACGACACACTGAACAACAAACATAATTTCTGGGCAGTGTCTGGCTCTATAAATCAAATAAGTCAACCTGTAGCGGAAAATAAAGTCATAAACCACAACTTTATACATCCATCCTGCCAACCCCTGGCTTATCTTATACTGAGTAGAGCATGGAAATTGTTTTTTGCAGGCTTGAGAGCAAGCAACACTCAAATGCCCCCTCAAAAATAAAGGTTTTCTTGGTTTAGACATACAGTTAAAGGAAAATCCTTAAAATCATATATAACATTAACATTATAAGTTATTTTAAACTTCAAATAGTTATTCATACTCACAAATTTTATTTCCTACAATGGTTCATTGACTGAAAGGTTCTTCAGGTTCTCCTAGAGTATATCTTAGGAGTTTTAATTAAGACACCTGAGAGTTCAGTCTAGAATAATTTGCACTAGAACCATGAATGCAAACCCCTCGCATGACCTGTTTCTGGAAGCTGCCTTGCTGTAAAGCGTACCAGCAAACTGAATAAATGACTTCAACAGCACATTTTTTTTCTCAACTTCACTTGTTCCTACTTTAAACCTACTCATGTTACTCCTTTAAAAAGTATCTCCTTTCTGAGGACCTGCATGAGATGTAGACTCCACATAAACAGTTGGTCCTATAAAAAGGCCTCTGAGTGTATGGGTCTGGTTTAAACAGCACCAGCGCTCTGAACTGCGCTGCAGCACTGCGCCCCCTAGTGTTCAACTTGCCCAGCCCTGCACACTAGCAGGGTTGGGAAGTTATTGAGTTTGACTTTTCCTCAGCTCCATTTTGGTCCTTCTCCTTGTCTTTGGTCTAAAGTCACCCTGTTGTGTTTGTTCAGATTCTGGACAGCTCTGCTGTTTACTCACCCCCCTCACTTTGAAGTCTAAGCCTTTTATTTTAGATCAAGAGTTCTTAAAAAGAGGCGAATGGTACCTCATACAATGAAAAAAAAAACTAAAACATTGTTATCCAGCTCCTAAGATGGTACATGTTGGATATACTAAGACCTTCCACCCTGCAGTTTTATAGAAACACTCAAGCCACAATTTGATTCATGATAGATTCACAAATCAATATTCTCATTAAATTCAGAACTAAATTTTAATATGAAATTTTGAAATTTGAATGAAGAAAACTGCATCAGATATTATAGTTACTGAATTGCATTGTGTCCAAAATGCACTGTCAAACATGTATGTTGCAGCCAGTTTTTGCTGTGGAATTTTTCAGTGCACGGTTACATCACTAGAACTAGTCCTGTAAACAATTTTAGGAAAGATACTACTTTGTCCACTGCTAAAGGATTTATAAATGATATAAAATAGGTTTATTAGTGCTTATTAATCAGGTCAAAAAAGCATCAATAATCTTTAAAAAAGCGGTTAAAAGACAAATTAAAAGAAGAACAGGATTTAGGCTACTCTGTTCACCTCTGCAGAACCGCTACAGGCTGTGAATGCATTGTCAGCAATTCCGTGTATTCAATTCAATGGGCTGTCACAATTGATCAATTAAACATGCTTACTCATTGAAAGCATTAACGCCAGCAGTCCAGAGTTTCTTCAGAAATTATGGGTATTAATGGGAAGTTTGCCTGC
>JBBPCY010000023.1:13786177-13800487 GCA_037974405.1 Brachyalestes nurse | reverse complement strand
CAGGGCGGCGGAGACCCATTCACTGTCTGGACCGATCACCAGAATCTCACCGTCATCCGACAGACCAAACAGCTTAATCCCAGGCAGGCGCGGTGGGCGCTATTCTTCGAATATTTTAATTTCAACCTGTCATATAGGCCTGCTTCGAAGAACACAAAGGCTGATGCACTCTCCCGTCAGCACCAAAAGGACACCATCACCTCGGAGCCCGCGCCTGTCCTGCCGCCGTACATCATCCTGGCTCCTCTCCGGTGGGGGTTAGAAGGGAGAGTCCGCCAAGGTCACAGCCAGGAACCTCCTCTGCCGGACACGACTCTTCGTTCCTGATAATCTTCGCCAGGAGGTTCTTCAGTGGGGACACGATTCCACCCTGGCAGGCCACCCAGGGGTTAACCGCACGATGGAATTTATCTCCAGAGCATTCTGGTGCAGGACATTGAAAAAGGAGGTTGAAAAAGGATGACCATCTATGTCCTCCCTATGGTCATCACAAAGCACCTCCCACACAGTAGACTGAAAACAGTCCTTACGAGCCTTCTCGCTCTCCTCTGACCATCTCGGTACTGTGTGGGTGACTGGTGGCTCCCTGCGCTCCTTCTGCACACAGGTTGTGATCTGATCTCCCCGGCGGAGGGAGTGGTGATGAACTGTATGCCTCTTTTGTGTTGGCATACAGTATGTCCAATGTTTTATTGTCTCTGGTGGGGCATGTCACATACTGGGTGAAGGTGGGTAGTATAGAGTCCAGGGATACATGATTAAGGTCAACAGATATTAAAAAAGGGCTCTTGGAGATTGCATTTGCGGTCTGCAGACTACAGAGTGAAGAGAGCCTCCACATCGGCCGAGGGGGCGACATAGGCGGTCATGGCATCTGTTGTTCACAAACACTGCCAGACCCCCTCCTTTCCTTTTACCGCTCTCTCTCGTCCAGTCCGCCCGCAGCAGCTGGAATCCAGGCAGCACCACACTCGTGTCCGGAGTTAGCGCTGTTAGCCCGGACTCCGTTAGCATCATGATACAACACTGTCGGTACTCCCTCTGTGACCGGGTTAGCGCTGTTAGCTAGTCCATTTTATTCATTTATTATAGTTTGAAAAATTTCTTCCAGATTTTTGATAAGCAGTGCATACAACACTGTCTAAGTCTGTTATCTGATTAGCTGACAGCTATCAGTCTTGTCCATCAGCAGGGGTAAATGCTCTGAGAGGAAGACAGGGCACTAAGTATTTCCCATGCTCTTAGATCTTTCTGGTTACATAAAAAATTGTCATGTCCAGGATTGTTTCTCAAGAAACCATGACTGAAAGCCATGCAATTTCTTGCTGGCTGTGATCTATGAATGTGACTAGAATACATTCCTCAAGACAATGCAAACTGCACCCTGTTATAATTTGCCTGGACAATTTCAGACTGTAAAAGAAAGGGCCAAAATTCACAAAGTCAGCAAAACTGCAGTGATCTGTAAGAACCAGCACATTAGATCTGTTAAAACATTTATTACCTGCCTTAACTGCCTTAATGCGTTGCATCATCCAGCCAGTGAATTGCATCATTTAGTCAGGGTATCAGCTCTGATAAAGTCTATGTATTGCACCCCTGTGTCAGTTAAGATACACCAGTGCATTTCTATTACAGTGCAGTCAGGTTTTATCTGTGTATTGCTGTTCCAAAGCAGTTTGATATGGCATCATTTCCACATTTCAATGTGCACAATCAAAATTTAGAAAGAAAGCCTTTTTTTCCTCTGTTTTCTTCCTATAATCTTCCATCCCCCTTTAAACTGGGCATAAAAGGAGTAGTAATAGCAGTAATAGTAATAATAATAATAATAAAAATTATAATAATAACAATAAAAATAATTTAAAAAAAATAACAAAAAATAATAAAAAATAATTACAATAACAATAGTAATAGCAATAATAACAATAACAACAATAATAATATCAATAACAACAATTAGGGCTGTAACAACACAACAAACCCACAATTCGGTTCGTATCACGATTTTTGACACACGATTGAGTTCGTATCGTGACTCTTAGGAGGGGGGTTTGGAGGATAGATTAGTGCTTAGTGTAAGCAGTACCATTCCAGACGCCATTTTGTTTCGAGTCCTTATGTTTACCACAGAATTATGGCATTCAATCTGTACAGAAGACACCAAGGAATCGCCACAGGCTGGCTGCAGAACCGAATCTTCAGCTACCGGTTCATCATTGTCCAAAATTAAAAACACGCTCCGCCCAGCTGGCCAAAATAGCACAAAAACTCTTACAAACAAACTTCCCAGCAGTTTTATCACAACCAGCCAGCTTATAGACATTTGTAAAGCGAAGTGTCATAATTTCCTTTCACTTACATTCGAAGAAATTTAGCTTGGACACGCGCCTCCCCAATGCGTCTCTTTGGACCGTCGCTCCTATTTCCCCTTGAAATTCTTATTTGCTGGACAATTATCCCCATCAAATGTCCTCAAATATCATGAAATATCCTGAATTCGGTCTTCTGTGTGTTTTTTCCTTTGTTTGAGCCTAAAAAATCAAACCAGAGACTCAAACGCACATGAGGCGCTGCAAGCACTCAGCTGACCTGCAGTCTCAGTTCATTTAAAAGGCAAAGTGGGGAGTAATCATCTGAATCATAACAACCTCTACTATTGGTTATTACTTAAAACTGAAGTGAAAATACACCAATCATACACCAATCACGGTGTAAAAAAGGTTTTATTAGGAAGTGTACCGCCCATGGGCCAGGGCCCCTTGTGGCGAAAGACGGGAAGGATAACTCTGGGAGTTCGTGGACCTGGGTATTGCGATTTTGGTTTTGTATCGTATATCGTTACAGCCCTAATAATAATAATAATTATTATTATTATTATTATTATTATAATAATAATTATAAAAAACATCAATAACATTTTCTACCTCCCCACCTATCATCGAGCAAAAATACTATGCTTGCGCAGAGATCATCAATCAGTCATACTTTAAGAAGTATTAGAGCTGGAAAAGTTTTAAATACGGCAACCGAGGGCTTCTAAAGGACAAGAGCTGGCAATTTCTGTCCTACCACATTTACAGGTAGAAGCCAACATTCCAAATCTAAACTGGCTTCAAAACACAGATCTGAATGTGTCTCAATCGTGTTCTTGTTCCAGAAACCTACTTCAGACAATCAAATGCTTTGAACCATACAAACATGGGGTTGGGACTCGTGTTTGGGTAGTATTTGCACACAATGAGCTAAGTCGGAGTGGAACAAATAAACAAAAAAAAAATTAACGACCTCTTTGAGGAAATGGCAGAACTAAGATGCAGTACAGATGGGTTGAAGTTCAACTACCAGATCCAGCCTCTGTGAAAGCTTGTTAATTGTTAAGCTTCTTTTTGTTTTTCATACTTTCTGAGAAGGACTTCTGGCTATGCTTTTCTAATACCAACCTGACCCTCACTTCGCACGTAAAGGCAAGAAGAAGAAAAAACATTTTGGAACATAAGGTAAGAAATTAACTCTCGTTAGTTATCACTAGCCAGTTGTTTTGGCAACAGAAAGTTCAAGTGAGGTTAAAGGGCAAAGTGCTACAGAAACACCACAGTATCCAAAGTCAACAGGCCTGGCTGCGAAAAAACTAAGTGAGCACAAATCACGGTTAATTACTAAGCCCATTTTATCAGAAAGCCCAGCGGGCCCAAGAGCAACAGTTTTGAAGTCTGGCATTAGGAACTCAAGTCTTTGGCCAATCGGCCTCCCTCAGGGCAGCTATTTAAGAGGCATGTTATTTCATTACAATTTAACAAACCAAATAATCTAAGACACTAAAAAGCAACTGCGCATGGAGGGTACAGCACTGGGCGCTTTACTCGCACCAGATGACCAACTGACTTAGCTGAGACAGCAAAAATGTGACCACGTTTGGCTAAACAACAGGACTATAGATTAAAAGTGTTTCTTAATTGTTGAGAACGTGACAGTTTGTAATAAATTGAAGGAAGTACAATTGGCAATATCTTCTACAGTTACTTGTCAAACAGAATGTACATGATAATAGTGTGGGACCATGACAGGATTTATAAAACTGAGTTAAAACATTTCTTGGACCAACCACGTGGTTTTGTGGTGTTTTGGAGGGGTTTTGACAGGTCAAAAACTACTTGTTGTGTAGCTTTGGTACCATGACAATCAAGGCATAATCAATCAATCTATCAATCTATCTATCTATCTATCTATCTATCTATCTATCTATCTATCTATCTATCTAGTTACCTCCACACACTAAAGTTACCATTCACAAAAACAAAGAAAGTAATTTCATCCCATTTCACAATTGTGTACAGCGACTGTTTTAACCCACACACATTTTCTGATTTGCTGATTTTAAGAAAAAATTGTTTTGTTCTGAATCTGTTAAGCTGGTTCCTGGGACTTGTTGCAGAGTCTGCTGCTGTTTTCCTGGAAGTTAAGGGATGGGTGAAGTAGATAATGCAAGACAGGAACTGAAACATTTTTCATCCCACTGACCTTATATGTAATCTTTAGAAAGGACCCAAACAAGGAATATTAGCTGTATTTGTAAAATAATTACATAATACCAGATATGGAAGTGATACGAAGCATGAATATCAGTTCTCTAAAGCACATTCAGACTGTTTTTAACTGAGCTGGGTTCAGTAGATTTCTATCTATATCATGGTTTCTGGTGTTGAAACTGACCTTTCCTTGATCCAAAGGAAGCTGGATTACAGGTCATTTCATAGCCTGCCCAAAGGTGAAAAACATTCATTTTTGAAATACATTAGGAAAATAGTTTTTTGAAGGGGGGGGGGGATGCTATTCTCACAGGCCTGAAAAATAAGGTTGAGTTTAGAATTATAGAACATATGACAGAATCCACACTATAGTAGACTTTATACAGTACCGAATTAACTACAGAATGCAGCAATTATAAAGTTTCATCCAGCTTATGATTTACTGTTAGATTTTCAAATGATGGACACAAAACAGATGAGTAATATGTATTTACACCCTAAAGTACGAGTTCTGATCTGTCACTGCTGTGTATATAATTAAATCATATCAGAACACCATGGCAACCACCTAGCAACACCATAGCATCTGGCTAACTACACCGTAGCAACCGCCTGCATAGTAACTACCAAGCAACACCCTTGTAACCACCTGGGATGCCATAGCAACCATCTAGCAACACCACAGCAACCACTCCAGTTCCAAGTGAAGTGAAAGTAAAGTGACCATTTTGTCATACATGAACACACCACATCACACAGTGTGAACAGCACAAAATTCTCTGTATTCTTTCTCTGCATATAACCCTTTCACCAAGTGAAGCAGATGGAGCAAGGAACACAGTGCTCAGGGAGCGGTGCATAAACAACCAACACAAGGACGAAGGGGTGTGACGGGCGAGGCCCGGACATCACAGTCACCTATACTCAGAGGTGCGAGATTTGAAAACAGCCAATCTGAGAACGTTATTTATTACTCCTTGCTGCTGATTAGCTGCTGCCCTCGTGTTTTTCGTTTTGTTCTTCTTAAAGCCCTGTAATTTTATTACTGTAAATTTACCTTGCTTATATAAAAAAAAAATGACAGCGCATACCAAAGAAAACACCCATGCATGAATTACAGTACAGTTCATATGTGGGTGACACTGATATTTCACATTCTAGTACTGCGACAGCAGTTCAGTGTAAACTGTACAGTACAAATACAGGTTTACCTTTACATTTTCTTGAAGGATAATGTATTACACTGAGTTTAAAATGAAATTAAAGTGTTTTGGGAGAATATTTGTGGGCATATTTAGGGTTTACACAAAAAAATATATAGGCATTTTTAGTAGGGATGCACCGAGAGGATTTTTTTTGGCCGAAACCAGAAACAAAAAATGAGGAAACACTTGGCCGAAAACTGAAACCGAAAACCAAAAGAAAATTTACCAAATTTTTGTAATATTGCCATGATGGCTGGGACTTTGTGTACTTACCTCACTAAGGTCAAGCACTGCAATTTTCATAAATTAATATTCATGGTTTAAAGAATAAACCTGTCACAAAACTATGAAAATATTTATTTAGCATTCAAACAATGGACAATACAAATACATTTTATATTTTACTTGGCCCCACTGATGAATCACTTAAAAGCAAGATAGCTGAAATATCATACAATTAAATATCTTCTCTCATAAAACGAGTTCATTCAAGTGCATTTTAATGTTCTGAATGAAGTGCATGAACAAAGCGCATTCAGAATAAGTGCTTTAAAAACTGCTGAAAGATATAACAACAGTCTCTGTCGGCCTATAACAAAATAGTGTATCAAAACAAAGACTGACATAGCCCATATATTAACTGTAATCATAAGAAAACTTTCTTGCCTTTTCAAAAACAGAGGTGTGCTCAAAGGGTCTTGCCTCTTCTGTGCTCGATCGGAATGTTTTGATTTTATATGATAAATCAATCCCGATGTTGAGAAAGTCTTTGTGGATGCACCCCCTCTAGGAATTTCGGCGTTGCGCACTTTACAAACGGCTTTCCGTGTGTCTGTCTTAGATATATCAAAATGCGTCCACATGGCAGACATGCTGACTAATCCAATCTGGCGCATGCAGGCTGCAGTTGTTGACTGCATCTTCACTGTTTTGGTCGCGTTAAAAAAATAATATTCGGTGCATCCCTATTTTTTAGGCATTTCTTTTACCGCATATTCAGATTTTTTCACTATACGCGAGTGCTCTTGGAACGTAACCCCCGCAATAAGCGAGGGATTACTGTATATCATGTTGCCAAATCTTTATGTTTACAATAGAAGCATCACATCTGCTCAAAACAAACTATAGATCTGTCATCTATAGAGAACTAGCTACACATCAGTTTCTCCTAATCTGTGTTTGGTTATTTTAACTGTGTTTTGACGAAAGGCATTTGATTTAGCCGCAGGACATAACGTGTAACATCTATGTGATGCATCAGTAATGAATAAGGCCACTTCAGGAAGGCCCAGATAGCTCTGTTGATTACAGTAAGAGTCTTTTGGTTTTGTCGTTGTTGCACACTTGCATCTGTTGCCATTAGGACAAGACGTCATATGTTATTATTCTTTTCAGCTTTTGATAGTAAACTTTGTTGTCACTGTTTTCACCTAACAACAGCTGGTTGCTAGGTAACAAGAAGTGTGACAAAAAGAGGTTCAGTCAGTGTGCAATTATCAAAAGATACTGGCAATTAAATGTTTTTCAGCCAATCAAATTGCCAGGTAGAAACAAGCTGTGGAACAAGATGTATTCTTAAGCAATGCTATGACTGGACTAGTACATAAAGTTACATAAAGGCCCCTTATCTCTTTCTTCACTACATTATGCATCTCACACAGACACACACACATACACACACTAATGTTTACATAAATTTGTCATATGTCAGAAAGGGGCAGGGCTTTGAACAGTGATGTAAATGCTTATTCACACAGAGAATATTGCTGGCTTTGCCTCACAAAAATGTACATCAACCCACCCACTCATATGCAAACAGACACACTCACACATACACAGACATGCACACAGACAAAAACATTCAGGAATGGTTGCATGCACAGAAATTACACAAAAATAGATACAAACTAACCCACTTGCACACAATCACCCTGCCCCAGCTGGTACTTTGATCACTGATAAGACAGCAGGTGCAGTAAGGCCTGTGTGCTCTCTGTAGGTATTTCCTCAGCTCATCCTTACCTGGCACCGATGATGTCCTTCTTGGCCAGATCAATGCCTGCAATGACCTTGACGCGAAGGACACGGGATTCATTCTGCAAATACATAAAGAAAAATCGTTTAATGAAACAACACATCTGCGAGGTGACACATACAGAAAAACATACGCACAGAATTAGCTACTGCTAGCGATATAAGTTCTGTGTTTGGAGGTCTGCATTTCAGCTGACGATGTGTTATTGTGTCGAAAGGTTTACAAACCCTTTTAGGGAACATGTACGTTTGGACTGGGCTTTTAAATGTTTCTGCAACAGCTTTTTTGCAGAATAAATGGATGCCATACATATAGGTAATGAAAAAAAAATCACACATTTTGTGCACAAATTTAAATTTATTGTAGAGTCAAAATTATATTTTTTTTACTTTTACTAATTCTATTCATTTAAGGGTGGTGAAAGTTCCAAAATGTCTTTTACACAGGCTCTAAACTGTCTTTTAGTCAGCATGAGTAACTACAGCTTCTAGCTTAAGGGCCTACATATGGCTTGTTTAACAGCATTTATTGGATTAACCAACATGTACTACAAAGTGAAAGTCCAAAGAGCTCAGAGGAGATCCGAGAAAGAGAACTGTAGACATAAACAAGTCAAAAGACATTTCCAAGCATCTTCATTTTCCAAGATCATCATTCCAAACAACTGTTTGTAAGCATTAATTATTTAGAGCTGTGGTCATTTCGCTAAAGACAGAAAGAAAATCTAAACGGTCACCATCACCTAAGAAGAATTTGCTCTGAATGGTAAGACACAACCCAGGAATGACCAAGAAACAGGTCTGCCATGAACAGGAAGCTGCTGGAACACCAGTGTAGTTACAAAAATCAAGTGAATTTTACATCACCTTTGGATAAGAGACTTACAACCCTACTTCATAACTGACACTTTCAAGCATGACTGAACTTTTTCAGCAGATCACATGGACAAAGAAAAAAATCGTGTGGTGCAGTCAGACAGGACAAAGATGTAGTGAATTGGCAATAATGACTAAACCTGTATGTTTGGAGGAGGGAAGCCAAGTCATTCAGTCCTAAGGACACCAGCATGGTCATGGTAGCACAGGTCCATGCCAAAAAAATCTACAAATTTAATTGAACTCTACCAATTCTGGTCAAATATCCAAGCAGAAAGGCTTGCTGATGGCTACCAAGAGGCAGGTATAAAGTGCTAAGGGACATTTAATCAAACATTATATTTGTTGTATGTATATTTTGACCCTGCCTTTTTTTCAAGAAATCCCACAATAAATTAACATCTGGGCAAATCTGTAAATATTTTTGGTAAAAAAGATGTTGCCCAATCATTCTGTCCCAGAGATTTTTGTTGCTGTTTTGCTGCAACAGCCTGTGACTGCACATCAGTCAAACAGACAAACAGCTTGCCAGACTGTATTACAAGACAGTCACATTTTTCATCATCTGTAGTGCTTCCAGGCTAATTAAGTACTTTGTGTTTAGACAGAGGGTGTCATGGTGGTGCAGCGGTTAGTGCAGTTGTCTCACACGCTGTGAGGCAAGAGGATTGTGGAAACTGTGAAAGGGGTTCTTCCTGTGTGGAATTTGAATGTTCTCGTGGAGTCTGGTGACTCTCTGACTACGAGCGTTGGGATAGGCTTCAGGATAAATGGCCCGGATACTTAAAAGATGGATGTTCAGAAGGAAAACTCATTTCCATCCTCTCCTCCTGCCTGTACACTGTTTGTTTCTGCCACTATAATTCAGCCTCTGTCCGGCTGCATGCCTACCATCGAATTTATTAGTTTATTAGTCTACTCAACATAAACATGAGATTGTAAAAGCTAATATGCGGAAAATATCTGCAGCTGCCTTAAACAACTGCAATTATGAGGTAATAACTGTAATACTTGTCATATTAAGTAAATTGAATCAGAAAATATATTTTTTTTAATTTATGAAATAATGTTGACATTAACTGTAACAGTGAGGTTCCAATAAAAAAAATCAGTTCTGTGATATAAAACACGTTTTTATTCTCATCCTATTATTTTATCTTATTATTTTAAGAGGTTTCCAACTTTGATATTTTTGATATTTAAGAGAACTGTGTAAGTACGACCTGACGTTTCAACCTCACACCACCTCAGAAGAAGAACAAATAAATAAAGGAAGCTTTTCTTTTTCACATCCTGCAGGAGAGCCTGCTGACAGGCCAACAGGCCTGACAGCACCACACTGGTTTCTGAGGCTTCTGAGTGCATTTGCTGCTGAGCCATTTTCCCCTTTCTTTCACAACAGCCTTCTGCTCCCCACACAAACAAGAGACATTTCACATAGGATTCTGCACAAACTAAATGCCCTACTATCTCCCCGGAAAAGATCCTGAAAGATACACATTACAGGCATAGTTTGATTTAAAAAAAAATCCCAGATTAATCAGCCAAAACATGTTTGGCATGCAAATGTTGCTTCACCAGTTGAGAACTGGAGCTACAAGGTTAATGTTGCTAAACACCAAGTCAAAAGTCACATAAATTATATATATCCTTCCTGTCCAGATCCAATGCTACCACATTTTTAACTGTTCCCCCTCCACTAGAGGGGTTGGACCAGTATACAAGTCCCGTCCAGAAACACGCGTTTTTTGCCGTAATAGGAGGATTTTCATGCCAATTTTAACCAATAGGGTTTCAAAGAGCCCTCCCGCAAGTTTAAAAACACACAAGCACGGATGAACTCCTTTGTTTGCTGAACATGGAAGTTCTGACACTGGATTTAAAAGTGTCTCTAAGCTGGCTGGGATGTTGTGATAAACTGCTTTGGAGTTTCTGTGTAATTGTTTTATTGTGTTTTGATCGAGTTTTGTGGGCTCCGGGCAGATGGGTGGAGCGTTTTTTTTTTTTGTTTGAACGGAGCGGTAAGCCAAGAGAGGCGTATCGACTCTTCCAACTCGACTCCTCGTGCAGTTCACAGAAGCCTTTTCTGCAGTATGAATGGAACGTATGTAAGGTATGTAAGCGTTTATTGATTTATAATTTTGTGGTAAAGATAAGGTGTCTCCAAACAAAATGTATATAAGGGCTGTAACGACACAACAAATCCACAATTCGGTTCGTATCACGATTTTTGACCCACAATTCCATTCATATCGCAATTCTTTGGGGGAGGTGGAGGAGAGGTTAGTGCCTAGCGCAAGCAGTACCATTCCAGATGCCATTTTGTTTAGAGTCCTCCTGTTTACCAGAGAATTATCAATAAATGCTTCAACACCGCTTCTTTTGTATTCAATCTGTACAGAAGACCCCAAGGAATCGCCACAGGCTGCCGCAGAACTGATTCTTCAGCTACCGGTTCACCATTGTCCAAAACTAAAACACGCTCTGCCCAGCTGGCGGGCATATTTAGGGTTTACACTACAAAAACAGGCATTCTTAGGCATTTTTGCGGGGGTTACGTTCCAAGAGCACCCGTGTATAGTGAAAAACCACATTGTTGTTTTGGTAAAAACGCCTATTTTAATAGTGTTAACCCTGAATATGCCCCCAAATATGCTCCCAGAATACTTACATTTTATTTTAAACTCAGTTTAATGCATTAACCTTAAAGAAAATGTAAAGGTAAACCTATATTCGCCTCTTAATTTAAATTCCCCGCAGAGATATGCAACTCGGAAGGTCGCAGGACAAAAGTATTGGGACACCGTGATGAGGTGAGCGGTTTTCAGGGAATAACCCCTGATCTACTCGCGCTAAAAATACAAATGAGGGCTCGTTGGAAAGGTCACCTGGAGATCAATCGAACTGTGGAGTTTGAAGTGTCTGAGTGCTTGCACTGCAGAGAAATCGCACATGGAGCGTGGGGGCTCAACCCTGGTGTGGAATTTGAAAAAAGTGCTGCCAGGTCGGCTACAGCCTATCATAAAAAAGGAAAAAGCAGGATATTTGCAGTTTCCGCGTTATTGTGGGGATTTCCACGTAAAACTATGAGTTCGGTTCTAAAAAAAATTCAGTGTGACTGACTCCGCGGTTTTCATTTAACAGGTGTGCCTTGTCAAGAGTTAGTTCCTTGCCTTCTTATTGTGTTTAAAATAGGACTTAGTAGATTAAAATATTTAATCACGTTTAATCTTATGTTTGCCATAATTAACTCACGATTAATCGCACTTTTAAGTCTGTCCTAAACATACTATTTTTAATACTCATCAACATAGGAGTAGACAAATATGTTTGCTTTGTGCTATCAAAAAATAATCTTACACATATACATATATGCATACATATTAGGGATGCACCGAATATTCGGCCACCGAATTTTTATTATTTTTTTTTTAAAAGGAGACTGAAATAGTGATGATGCAATGATGACGCAACCACAGTCCACACACGCCAGATTGGATTAGTCAGCATGTCTTCCATGTGGTTGCATTTCAATATATCTAAGAAGGTTGGGGGCTTGAGTTGTTGGCGGGATTCCGTGCCGGCCCAAATTGACCAACTTTGTTTTAATAACCTATTTTGTTTTAGGCCTACAGAGGACGCCATATTATGGCAAGAACCACTCAACTTAGTAAAGAGAAACAACAGTCTATCAGTACTAAGACATAAATATCAGTCAGTCAATCTGTAAAATTTCAAGGTCTTTGAACGTATCCTCAAGTGCAGTTGGTCAATTTGCTGCAAAAAAGCCACTTCTGAGGAAGAACAATAAGAATAAGTTGCTTGGGCCAAGAAACACAAGGAATGGACGTTGGACCAGTGGAAATATGTCCTTTGGTCTGAATAGTCCAACTTTGAGATTTTTAGTTCCACCCGCTGTGTCTTTGTGAGACGTAGAAAAGGTGAGCAGATGGTTTCTAAATTTGTGGTTCCCACCGTGAAGCATGGAGGTGTGATGGTATGCGGGTGTTTTGCTGTTGACACTGTTGGCAATTCATTTAAAATCCAAGGCACATTTAACCAGCATAGCTACCGCAGCATTCTGAGACATGCCATCCCATCTAGTTTGCACTTAGTGGGACCATAACTTGTTTTTCAATAGGACAAGGACCCCAAACACACCTCCAGGCTATGTAAGAGCTATTTGACCAAGAAAGAGTATTGAAGTGCTGCATCAGATGACCTGGCCTCCAAAAATCACCGGATCTAAAACCAACTGAGATGGTTAGGGATGAATTGGACTGCATAATGAAGGCAAAGCAGCCAACAAGTGCTCAGCACCTCTGGGGACTCCTTCAAGACTGCTGGAAGCCAATTCCTCATGAAGCTTATTGAGAGAATGCCAGGAGTAGGGATGTCACGATTTTAGATTTTGATGGTGCGATTATCGTCTGGGACATAATCACGGTTTCACAATTATTCCAATTATTTCTCATGTATTAATTTCACAATATAGACAATCACATTCTTTAGAGGCTTTTACCTTTGATTTACTTTCTTTCAAAAGACACAAAAAACAAATAATACAGTGCATAAAGGAAAAATAAGTAATAATGTATACAGTGATGCATTGTAGTGAAAACAAAAATAAACAATGTCTACTTCTTTAGAATTAAATGTACATATTGGTGAACTCAAACAGGATTCAGTATGGGGACATTTTAAATATGAACTCAAACGTGTTTTAAAAGGGTGTCACTCATGTGAACATAACTAATTAACTGAATTTCTGTATGCCCCATGTTTTATGTGTGTTTTAAATTTGACTGTAATTTATGCTGTGTTGTTTTGTAAAAAACCCACTAGGTACGAGCATTGCAAATTAGCTTTAATTTATTTAAATAAATAAATAAAATATTAGCTAATTTTCAAGACTCGTTTGTATTGAATGCCCCAACTCATTAAATAACGCGCTCCTAACATAGTTCAAAGCAGTTCTTTTGTATTACCTTTGTTGTAGAAAGCTGGATGGTGATCCATGTTCGCGGTATTACCTCTTTTTGCCATGACTTTCTTGTGGCACGTTCTGCACGTGAGTAACCTATCATTTTGAATACGCCCCTCTGTATTCTTGGGAAATACAAAAAACTTCCATACAGGAGACTTCAGTCGCTTCTTTGGTGGAAATAAAGCCTATTCAGTTTTTGCCATTGTTAAGTGCAATCATCGTTTGCTGATTGTACTGTCTGTGTGTTTCTAGCACAAGTGCACCGCTTGTGAAACGTTTTCATTCCGGATGAGTCCCGCCAATCTGTTGATAGCAGTGTCATAACCTACTGTTTGAAGAACGCCAACAGAAACACAATGTTGAGGAGCCTTTGTGATTAATTAACCGTGTCATTTTAAATTGCAGTTAATCGTGAAACCGGTTAATCGTAACATCCCTTGCCAGGAGTGTGCAAAGCTGTCATCAAAGCAAAAGGTGGCTACTTTGAAGAATCTAAAATGTAGAGCATATTCTGATTTGTTTAACACTTGTTTAGTACATAATTCTAGTGATGGGCTGATCCATGTTTTTCCAGTTCTGATCCGTATATGTATACCATATACGTGTGTGTGTGTGTGTGTGTGTGTGTGTGTGTGTGTGTGTGTGTGTGTGTGTGTGTGTGTGCACACCTCACATACCC
>JBBPCY010000023.1:13774505-13786077 GCA_037974405.1 Brachyalestes nurse | reverse complement strand
ATATATATATATATATATATACACACACACACACACACACTTTTTTACAAGTTGTTTTGGATACTCTACACATTACATACAAATAAAATACATTTTTCTTCTAATTGTTTTATAATTTGTTTACATTTTGCATTAGTTGGATGAGCTATGAGTGAGAAATAATTGAACCAAACGTAAGAAGGCTTGTTTATGGCACTATAACCATAGGGGACCCAGAAGGGTTCTCTCTTTCTGTGCCTGTGTGTGTATGAGTATGCGCGTGTGTACTCACCTCCCCCACCTGCGTCCACTCTGTCCTGGGTGTCGTCAAGCTCCTCTTCAGCGTCTGAAGCATCTCCAAACTGCTGTCCATACTGAGCCTCCATCTGCTGCAGCTCTTTCTCCAGTTCAGACATGGCCACCCAACTCTGCTCCTTATAATCCTCTGCCAGTCTGAGGACCAGAACACACAGCAAAGTACAATACAGATCTACATCAGACCATTAATCCTGGCACAGTGTATTAATTAAGGTCAGGATCAGAACTGAAACATAAAATATAAAGTGTGCTTTTCCACAGGTCACATGTGTTGCTTTCAATTGTGCATTAAATTGTACAGAAATGTTACTGTAGATAGTATGAACTTAAATTAACTCAGAAAAACAACACTTGTCACATTGCTTGGGGCAAATAAACTTTTGCATACAACTGTATCACTGTCTGAACCTTACCAAGCTATCACTACATGACTGACAGCTGTAGTACTGTGGCAAGCAAGAGACTGCAGGCAGTGCACCCTAGTGAGCAAGCTGAGTACTGCAATAATAAAAACACATCAGGACTACCATGTAACAGAAACTAAAGACATAAAGATACACAAGATGGACAAAGGTATTAGGACATACCTCTGAATTATTGAATTCAAATGGCCCCTTACTTTAAGTGAAGGCCAATCTTAATGCTTCAGCATAGGAACATTTTGGACAACGCCATGTTTTCAACTTTGTGAACTCAGTCTAGGGAACAACCTTTTCTATTCCAGCATGACTGTGCCCCAGTGCACAAAGCAAGCTCCATAAAAACATGGTTGCATGAGTTTGATGAGAAATAACTTGACTGGCTAGCACAGAGTCCTGAACCCAACCCCATCCCACACCTTTGGGATGAACTAGAACAGAGATTGCGAGCCAGACCTTCTTATCCAACATCAGTGCCTGACTTCGTAAACGCTCTACAGCAGAGGTCCCCAACCATCGGGCTGATATCAGTCTGTGGGTCACTTTGGTACCATGCCAGACAGAAAGACAGAATAAAAATATTTCATTGATATTTTATTGATATTTGATTGATTATTAGCCCACTAGTTAGCAAAAAATGTGTAAAATACTAACACACTTTGTTTTAAGTTGTATCTATACCGGTCAGTGAAAATACTGTTTTACATTAAACTGTCCGTAGCGCAAAAAGGTTGGGGGCTGCTGCTTTGAAGGGGCACAAATTCCCACAGAATCTTTTGGAAAACCTTCCAAGAGGAATGGAAGTTGTTATAACTAAGAAGAGTGGAATAGCATTTATGTACTTCAATGCAATGTAATTAGAATGCAATGTGATGTAATGGTCAGACATCTCAACACTTTTGTCCATTTGGTGTAAATACACTTTCCTGTTGTATGCCTTAAAACCACAGAGGGTTTTGTGGCATTAAACAAATCATTTTATTTGACAATACTAAACTTTACCACAAGTGTGTAAAGCAGTAAGTATATATGTATCTTATAAACAAAGATTACTATTTCTAGTCCTAAACAAAGAAGCAAATACACATTTTAGGTCTGTACGCTATAACTGAGTTATACAATGTCGGCCGAGTGATTTTTAAAAAAACAATAGGAGTTAAAAACAGAAAAACTTACTTGGCCTGCTCTAGCTTCTGTTTTCGCCTCAGCTCCTCCACCTTTTTGGCTTTTTCTGCATTCTGCTCCTCCACCAGCTTTTTGTGGGCCTGCAAACGTTTATCACGTTTGCGCACAAAGGCCACTAGCTGTCGCACCAGCTCACTGCGCTCTTTCCTGGCCTTCTCGCGCGTCTTCTTGTTTTCCTTCTCCATGGCTCTCTTCTCCCAGCGGTTTGCGGCCTGCCGGGTATCGTACTCTTCCTTCCACGCAAAAGTTTTCCTCGTGCAAAAACTCTGCCAGCAGCCATAAAACAGGTGCACAACCTAAACCAGGGATGAACAGATAAATTAGACCATTAACTAACAGCGTGTAATGTAAATGTGCATAACAGAGGGGAGAGAGGCCCTGATGATCTTCTCAGCTGTCCTTACTATCCTCTATAAGGTTCTGCGAGCCAAAATGGAACAATTCCCATAGCAAGCTGTGATTTAGCTGCAGAGAATACTCTCTATAGTTCTTATGTAGAATGCGGTGAGGTTTTGCACTCTCCCCAGTCACCACAGGAAGCTGCTTGCTTTTTAAAGAAGTGTTTAGATGCCCCTTAAAATAATGGAATTTAGCTACTTTAAAGTGCAACCAAAGCTGACATTATCAATAAAGTACAAGTGATGGAATTTTATCCAGTACTTTTGAGGTAAGATGGAGTGGTGTTTCTGGTCCAGAACTAATTATTCATCATTACTACCTGACACACATTCTCTCTCTCTCTCTCTCTCATTCACACACTCATACACTCATTCATCTCCTGACCTTGCTAATGCTAATTACATTTTCAATCAACAATTCTTTGTGAAGATATTAACTTCCTAACACTTGTTGTGTGAGTTTTGTAAAACAAAATCAGAAGAAAACAAGGAATCAAACTGTCTTACATATAATACATAAACAAAAAGAGGCAGAAGAAACTAAGCTATTCTGTTCTACAAATGAAAAATTATGATTTATTACCTTATCATAGTCACTCTCAGAGTCTCCAAATGTGGGGAAGTCCTCACACAATACCTTCTCCTCTTTATTGTGCTCCAATTCCTCCTTTGCTATGGACTCAAATAGGTTTCTGTACACTGTGTAGAAGCCCTACACAGAAAAAGAGAACAGTGGAAAAGAAAATGAGACAGACTAACATTACCAAGACATATTGTAAAGGCATTGTTCAAGGCCAAAACTTGTCCAGGTTTACAGTTTGCCTCACACTGAAACTATAAGGCTAATGAGTAATGAAAAGCCCATACTGAACCAGATCAAACTGCCTCCCTGCATCATCATACATTCCTCAGACTGTAAAGTGGTGATGGACATAAAAACACAAAAGTATAGTCACAGGTAAGGCTTCAAGAAAGCTTTATCTGTTTTTAGCTATATGGCATACTTTTGTCCATGTTTATAGATAACAGTAGGCCATACATTGTCAGAAACCACACAAGCAAGTTTTTTATAAATTATTTAACTCAACATGGTTTGAGGTGAGTCTGTGATAATTTCAGTATGCAGTTTGTAAAACACTAAACCGGTAGCTATAAGCTTCCATTACTTGTTAGATACATTTATTCCAGCTTATACAAAGTAAACCTCACACACTAAAAATCAACAGCATTTTGAATAAGGGGGTTGGGGACTCTGGAAAACTATGTTCCCAACCCTTGCACCACCGTGCCAATAACTCTTAATCAACATTTACCGTAGTGCTATATAGTTAAAAATTCTCGCCATAACTATGCACTTGTCAAATTGCCAAATGGCGTGTTTCTTAGTAAAACCTTCCATTAGTAAAAACCTTTTTGGCAGTGATCCTTAACCTGCTAAAGTGAGCAGGACTGGATAAACAGCCAGTAACCCCCTCAGTTAATCTACAAATAAATAAATACAAAACATATCAGCCAGCATCACCAACAGAAGCATCAAAAGCAGCTACATTCAGTAGCTCATTTACTTATGAATACTAACATACAGACGGCAAAATGTATTCTCTCCCCCAATTCGCTCTCACCTCCTCATCATCGCCATAACCTGAGTAGCAAGTAACAGTAAAGTACTGCAGAAGATCAATACTGTCATCTTTGTACTCTCCACTGACTCCACCCTTCAGCAGCGCCTCCCGGTGGTTATCGTACCTAAAACAGGAAAAGAGGTCACATTACACCATATTTACAGGCCCAATCAGTAACATGACAATGTAAAAAAAAAAACACTTTAAAAGGCAAAAAACAAAACAGAAAAAAGACAAATTAGCACAATATGTCACCTTTGCTTGCTCAGGAAAGAAATAGCTGTTTTCAACACATGAATATACAGAATGTGCAAAGAAAGAATGCAGATCAGACTGATACAGGGGAAAAAATATGATTAGAAAATGAAACAAAAAATATAGTTCACACACCACAGAAGCTTTTTTTCAAAGCTTTCTGCATAATTAAATCTGTTAGCCAAGTAACTCAGAGAAGATTTCATGTGAAATGTTCCTTTCAAAAGAAACTAATGGAGGCTAAATTATTCAGTAATGACAAGTGAAAAGTTGAATGTCTCCAAGAGCTACTTCACAAAAACAAATACTTGGTTGTGCAAAATGGTTATACATATGTTTCCTGATGAAAAGACATTGTCTTACAGTAGTTTTGTGATAAATTGGTTTTCATTTGTGTTGTAAGACAAAAGATTCCCCCTCCAAAAAGAAAACAAACTTTTTTTCAGATGTACTTTCAATTAACATTACATATAATAACCCACTCTGAATGACAACCATTGAATTGTATAGAAAGATGGAAAGATAGGTAGAACTGCAGACATTTGACATCAGTTTCTATGGGACCATTTATAACATTTATTTACATTTATATCCATTTACATTTACGCTCTTATCCAGAGCGACGTACATCAGTGTTTAAGTAGTTCAACATCAGTTCTTCATACCTGTAAAGCTATACTTAAATCAACGTACACTATTCAACCAACTTACAGCTGAGTGCACCTAAACAACTCCTGTTAAAGAAATGTCAGAGGTTAAGGCAAAAGTAAGGAAGACCTGAAGATGAGTAAGTTTTTTTTTAATTTATTTATGTATCAGCTAAACCAGTTAATCAGCCATTTATCTCTATGGATGCACAAGGTTCAAACCAGTGAGTCAGTTTCCTCCATACCAAGAATTTTGGCATTTTCCTGTGTTGGTTCTCCATTAAAGAAATAGCAAAAATCATATCTGCAGTTTTCCACTATCCTACATGCAATCAGTTAGCTGGGAGTAGGGAGGGTGAAGAGTGGCACGCAAATGGCGAGCGTGTAGGAGGGCAAACAGACTGTTTTACAGCATTTTTATTGGCAGAAATCAGATTTTACTGATATGTTCTAAGGACTAAACCAAGTGATCAATAACTATAATTATAAACTCTAACTGTGAAAAATGCCAGGAATTTAAAAACGTAGAGGAGAATAATCATGTAAATGCATTGTTTGTAGTGTTCAGCCGGTCCTATTATCACCCATCCCCCTATCCCAGCTCTAGTAAACGGTGTCAGAACTGAATCAGTCATCATTTTTATACATTTAAATTTCCTTCTAAATATTGACACTACTGAGCTGTTTTCAGCCTTACTTCATTGAATATATCGAAACCATGAGCCTTGAGGTCTAAAGGGCTGCTTAAATAAATCACTAAAACAATCGATAGATCACTCAGCTACTAATGTAATCATTAGTGACTGCCCTAAATCAGCTGGCTGTGGTCCTAGTATAAATAGAAGATCAGTAAACATGTTTAAAAAAACAGTGTGAAGTGTGAAACAAAGTAAAATGTCTGAGCTGAAGTAGTGCTTACCAGGATCTCTCCTGCGGATCACTAATAACATCATAGGCCGCCTGAATCAGTTTGAACTGCTCTGCAGCTTCCTCTGCGTTTTCCAAGTTCTTATCTGGAATCAACAGTTCACATATTGTTTTTTTAAAGCAAACAATGGGTCACTTCCAAAGATAAGGTCATTGATAGCTTCTTAGGATTTGTTTTAAAGTACTGTTAGATATTAGTCAGAAACAATTATGTACTGCATTCAAACACCTGACCGATTAGTCATCCAGTCTTTAAAAGGTAGAATAAAAAAAAATATGTTTTACTATGCTCTTTCTATGGTATAATTTCTTGGTGACTACCATAACAATAGATAAGCATTATTCTGAGCAGCTCATGGATGTCGGTTTTCCTACTACACTGAACTAGATGGGTCCAAAAACACAGATTTATAGAGATTCTAAACAACCACCAATGCACAGTAACAACACAGCAACAAGTAACTTCTAGGCCATTATGCCTTCCTTCCTCTCTTACTACTGACTGTTATTGTCCCAAAATAATTGTAAAATGTAGTGTCATCATTCAACTGATGTGTTTTTAAACTGCAGGAAAATTAAATACCGTCATATGTATTGTCTAAATATTTTAATTGTCACAAATATTACACTGCATGTCCAAAACTTGCAGACATACACTTATCAACTTTTATAATTTAGGAATTTGCACTCAGTTTTGAAGTAGCAGGAGCTTGTGCTTCTCTTACACTATATGTTGGAACACTGCTGTGAGGATCTGATTGAATTCGGCCACAAAAGTATTAGTGAGGTCAGGTGCTGATGGTAGATGATCAGTTCCAGATTACAAACACCTCTCAGTGGTGCTGAATGGAGCTCCATCACTGCTTCCACTGATTCTGCTTCTTAGCTAGTGAAATCTCACACTGCTTTCTAAAATGTGGGAAGAGCAGCTACAAAGACAGCATCAGGACAAACACAGCCAGGTACTGCAACAGCATCTTCCCACAAGCTGTCAGACTCCTGAACTCCCTGTTGTCACCCTAATCCATATTCTCATAAACACCATCCAGTGTCCTCAGCCCCCCCACCCTCCAGTTACGGACACTGTACATAGCTACACACGGCAACTTTCCACTCTGCTATGGACATTAGCATTGTTCGGACACAACCACATACTGCACATTTACACTGAGCATTCATACACACATATACAATGTACTACATACTACACATGACACATATAAAACACATATACACCATGTATGATATATACGCTTATATATCACTCAGTATACTTTTTTGCACCCTCTTAAATGTAGGCTGCACTATTTCTGAATCACTGTTGTACCTTAAGTTTCCAAGCTGTACATCGTGTGGGCTTTTTTTGCGCTGTCCGTCCACCTAGGACTGCAAGATTTTCTTTTCAGTCATATACCATGTATGTGGGTGGATTACAAACCCAACTTGAACTGACTTGACCTGAAATGGACAGGTGTCAGTCATGGCTCAAAATTTATGGTATTTTGTATGTGTTGTCTTTTTACATATACATCCAGTTATTTAAACTGTCAGTATAAAAAACTAATTATAATTATATGATGGCTGGTGGCCCAGTGTTTAGGGAGTGTTTAGCTCCTGTGATCAGAAGGATGTGGGTTCGAATCTCAAAATACTGTGTTTTATGGTATTTACCTTACAGAAAGCAAAACGGACTTGTGATGTGCACTTTGATCTAATTTATTATTAATCTCTCCACACCATGCAGGGAACTTAAAGACACTTTTAGAATGGTCTCTACTATTTTAATGTTTGTTTTTATTCTTGTTTTACTGCCTGCGTGTCCTCCCTCATCACATTCATAAACCTCCTACTAGGCCTTCCTCTTCTCATCTTCCCTGCAGCTCCATCCTCAGCATCCTTCTCCCAACACACTCAGAGTCTCTTCTCAGGATCCTATTCCCAAAACACTCACGGGTCTCACTTCAGCATCATTCTCCCAACACACTCAGAGTCTCTCCTCAGTTACATGTCCAAACCAACACAGTCTCGCCTCTCTGACTATTCCTCCAAAAGGTATAACTGGCGCTGTCCCATTAAGAAACTCATATCTGATCCTGTCCATCCTCATCACTCCCAGTGCAAAGCTTAACATTTTCAGCTCTGCTTCCAGTCTTTCCATCAGTGCCACTGTCTCTAAACTATCCGACCTATATAGCAGGTCTCACTACTGTCTTGTACTCCCTCCCTTTCACTCTTGCTGGTACCTGCCAGTCACAAATCACTCCTACCGCTCTTCTCCACCCATTCCAGTGCATACATCACTCCTGCTACTATTCACCACCCATTCCACCACACAAATCATAAGCAATTTCCTCCAGGATCAATAAAGTTTTCTAAATCTTAGCTAGAGAACTCTCACACTGCTTCCTTAAGTAACATTAGACTGAAGAGCAGCTACCAAGTCTAATACCTGGGTGCCAGTCATGGCTCTACATTAATGGCATAATAGTATTTTGTATTTGTTGTTATTTCTTGTCTTTTTTCCCCTCTTTATTTAAACTGAGAGTATAAAAAACAAATTATTATATCTCATTCTGTTCCAAATAGGATTTGCGCAATATAACATTCAGACAAAATATTCAGAATTGTCTAAATGTTAGTGAACACTAATCTCACCGACTGCTGCTTTATTACACTTATTTGTATGGTATTAACACTTAAGTAACTGTAATAGAATATTCTGCACTACTGATCTGTTGGTACAGCACACTAAATATTTACACGCGGCCGTGTTACACTGCTATTTTTGTTACACTAATGTTCTTTTAATTTTGTTGCACTATTGTTTGTTGACTTTTTTATTACAATTATCTTATACTACGTATTCTAATACCAAATGATTTATCTTCAGTACAAATAACGCACTACGTATAACTTACTAATAACAAAATAATTTCACTAGGGATAAATAAAGATCTTTCTTATGTTATTATTATGACTACCTACCAGGGTGCCATTTCAGGGCCAGTTTTCTGTAGGCTTTTTTCACATCCTCATCCGTCGCGTCCCTCTGGACCCCGAGCACCTCGTAGTGACACTTCATTCCAGAGAGTTTCTCCTAATGAAGGGTCGAAATCTAGAACCAAACTACAGGTAGAACCCCCTGTTCTCAGGCAAGAGCTCTAATGCCACTCTTTCTTACCGGTTAGCCTGTTAGCATCCACGACACCAGTTCCAAGTCCACACCAAGACAACAACTACAACCCGCTTTTATAACATCTACAGACTTTTCAGCCTCTCGTAAATCCCGCCCGTTACCTCCTGGCTGCGTTAATTTTACAAAAATAACAACCCCACTTCAATAACTCCACTCGAGTACCACATACACGCTAACAGCAACGTGCTGGCGCCTGATTATTGCATCACGACCAAGTTCATCTCTGATTGGTCTCTCAGTGTAGAGATGCCCTAGTGGTCAGGGAATTGCCCAGCGATCAGAATGTCGTGTGGTTGGATAGGTAAGTGACTTAGCCTAGGTTGTGTTTCGGGTTACATCACTGTCAAAGGAACGGATCTGAGGCGTATCTCGAGGCCTAACTCAGTGTTACCTTATTTATTTGTTTATTTATTTGTTTTTAATTATTTATTTATGTTTTCATTTTTTATTATTTGTTGTGTTTTTCTATCTACTACTATATCTATGCATATTTTAATTACACTGTATTGATATATTTGGTGAATGTTTCACAGACAGTGCCACAGTCTTGAGCAACCCTCCATTTCTTCAGATTTCCAGATGATCAGGCCAGTATACTGGTAGTGTTGGAACTGCTTTATCTAGACTCTTCAGAAACTGTGCAGCCTGTTGCAGTAAAACATTTGTTCCTATTTCTTTCATTTACTCTACTCAATATGCCAAAGATAAGATGGCAGCAAATATTAAGAAATGACTGGTCTATCACCTAATCAGTTTCCTTTTTATAAATTACTGACCTTATTAGTAATTAACTATACATGTATTGTGGCATACATTTTACTTCAAATATGTTACAATTTCTTTTTGTGTTTTTTTTCTTGTTTTGAAAACAACATTATGAATTATCTATAAATAAACAATACTGAGTTATTTCTACATAAACAAACAAACATTATCATTGTGTCAGCATATAAACAAAAGTTCAGTTGGGTCAGGAGGAGTATGTGACACTGGATCCTCAAGGTTTCACACCTCCTTGCAGGGCATTCTGTAGCTGAACACGTCACTGCAGCACTTCCCAGACTACTCTAAAAAAAAACCTCTACTATGAACATTACAGCATTGTTCTGCATCCACAAACACATGGAGAGCTCCTGAATTTTGTCAGACATTTTAGATCAGGAAAACTCTAAAATGATTGCATAATTCACTTCAGATTACATAAGTAAATTAAGCAAATACCAAACAGGCACAAAATTTTTACTTTTTGGAAAGAAAACAAAATTTTAGGTGTGATTTAAAGGAGCATTGCACACATGTGCACACAGCACAGCACACTGTGTAAACAATGCTTAATGTTTTCTCTAACCTACTCACCAAGTGAATCAGTGAACAGCCTGCAATGGGGCACCCGGGTAGCAGTGTGTAGAAATGGTACCTCTCTAAAGGGTACCTCAGTGGTGCCACTGGCAGTCCTGGGATTCAAACCCATTATCTTCCAATCATAGGAATAAATCTCTAACCACCAGGCCACCAGCTAACCCAAAAGAACTGAATGTATTACTGCTATAGAATAAAATGAATAAATAGAAGAAAAAGAAAAGCAAGCAGCACCTCACTTTGGTGTTTCCCAAAGTGCCAGATTGCCTCTAGAGGGTGCGCAAGAGGCGATAACATTATACAGTAAATAGTACTTTCCATGTTCAGTATACCAATGTGTTGTAATTTCCATCAGAAACCTGGTTTGACTTAATCAGTTCTTCATTATATTAAATCAGGAGCTGCTGAAGGAATTTCACAAATCCAAACCACGGCTAAAGGAACCAAGGAACCTATTCTTATCACCAGCTCACAAAACTACTTTTTTTTTTACAAACAAAACAAATGTTGATACATTTTACTGCTTTCTTGTTTGTTTGAATTTATTCTAAGATTAATTTGGCTAGCAGAAATACACTTCATCACATACTGATAATAATAATAAGAAGGTGGGATACAGCAACAATAAAACCAATATTTTGTTTAATTTTCAAACAGAACTGTTTTTATAAGTTAAATTGTACATTCCTTTGGACATTTGAATGAAATATCTTAGTGGGTATTATCTGAAATTAGAACAGACTTCCCTAATTCCCATTACCTGAATCCAACCCAAAAGTGCACTTGAAGCCAGACTATTTATAATCAATGTTTGATCCTTGACCCTGGGTTGCATCGTAGGCTACAATCAGGAGCTGAGGTGGAGTACAAATGTTAACAAAAAGGAGAAGGGGAAGGGATTTGTGGCTGGCCTTTTAAACTCCAGAGTGCGATTTTTATCCCAAATGGGTGGGAGTGGCTTGATAAGACCCGTTTTTTTTCCTTTCAACTTCCTGAGAGTTTGAACACAGTTCAGAAATGCCTCCTATTTTAGCCACAGGAAGAGTGGAGCTTTGCTTTATTCATGTCTGCACAAATGACCCTGCATGCTAGGTGGCTGATACTGAGTGATTTAAACTTCATTTTCATCTTTATTTTTCTTCAACAGAAAGTTTAATTTCAGACCATGAAGTCAAGTAAGGATATTAATCTGGACACCTACAATTTATCTCTGTTAATGGCTAAAGAAGATGTTCTGAACTCACAAACCTCCACAAACTGGTATGAG
>JBBPCY010000023.1:13762510-13774405 GCA_037974405.1 Brachyalestes nurse | reverse complement strand
ATAGTTTCCAGGTAGTTGCTAGGGTGTAGGACTTGTTGGCTGGGGAGTTTCTATGTGGTTGCAAAGGTATACAAGATGGTTGCTCAGGTGAAGGAAGCAGATGCTATGGAGATTTTGGGCGGCAGGCCAATTTTATAAATGTGTGTGTGTGTGTATATATGTGTGCTCAAAGGCACCAGCATGGTGCGGTGTGGGAATGTTCTTAAACTCTATTTTATTCTCATAATTGTAGACTTACTAATTAATTTCTAATGACCGATTTTTTGACTGGGAACACCAGGAGTGTTCCTAAATTCAATAAAACACACAAAATGTTCAATAAAACACTCAAATATTTTTTATGCATTCCAGTGCCTTGTGTAAACAGTCATGGAACCTTAAAACAAACTGATAAAATTTACTGTGTTTTCTAGAGAGGACATTTGAAAATCGATCAGGTTTGAGCGGAAATGCAGAATAGGGGTAGACAGCAATAAATAATAACTGCAAATAATAGCATCAGCAGGATACAGATTGTGTTGTATAAAATATAGTATTTACAGTAGCAGTTGGGGTGCAAGTTATTTGTTTAAGGTAGAACAGTTCAGTGTGTATATGAATTGTGTTAGGAAAGGAAGAAGTTTAGTTCCGGGATGTGTGTGTGTTTGTGTTTATGATTCAGTTCTGATTGGCCTGAAAGAAGAAACTGTTTTCCATTATGCCTGTGGACATGTGTTCTATGGAAGGAGGGAAAACGGGTGTGGGGTCAACAACTATGCAATGCTGGTGGCTTTGTGGATGCAGTATGTGATGTCCATAACAGAGGGAAGAGAGACCCTGATGATCTTCTCAGCTGTCTTGTTCTGACAACAGTGGTTGTAGGTTTTTGTTCTTTGGGATTTTATGAATTTAATGTGTACAAATATAATTTTGGTACACAAAATTGTGCGCACCACCTGCAATCTCTAGCGCCCCCCTAAGGGTGGCCCGAACCCCAGTTTGGGAACCACTGCTGTAACTGATGGACAGGGGCAGACCACTAAAGATTCACTCTTTCTTTTGTTGGCCTTTACCTATTTACACTTGATAAATGATTTCTCAGTTAAAGAGAAAAGCAGGCTGATGGCTGGCCCAGCCATTCAGGACTTTTCCAGAATGCAGATTGCCAGTCCGCTGCTGATGGAGAATGGATATGATGTGTGCAGAGTGCTTGATATGAGCACAAACTATAACAGCCAAATTTTGAATAAACTGCAACTGTTGTAGGGCTTTCCAAATTAAAAGTGAACTACAATAAACAGTGAGGTCATGAACTAGTTATCTGTAAGGTCATGAAAGAATAAACAAGGGTTTCAGCATATTTTTACACTGAGTACATGGTCAAACAGTATCATGTAGCTAATAAACTTGCAGTAGGTGATATGTTAAGAAGTAAAAGAAAGGCTTGTAAGTGGCCTGCATAAGAGTGGAGACCCAAAGGGGAACCTCACTGTATGTGGTGATAAACAGGAGGCCAAGGACTGGTCCTAGAGGTACACCTTGTGGCAGTAGTGACAGTAGAGGAATTACATTTACCCACAGAGCTGTGATTCTCAACAGAATTATGTCAGAAATTCCAGTAGAGAAGACAACAGAAAAATGTCATTATTTACTGTGTGAAAAGAAGGTTTAGAACAATATCAAAGATCATCACACAACTGTTATTGGAAAAGTCCTGGTGCTGTGTTAGGGTAAGACAACTGATGGAAAAGTGCCCAGCAATTTATAGTAAGATAGTTCTGTAGTCTATGTGTGACAGAAATATGAGGGAATTAATCAGGTTATAGACAAGGGGCTCCTTAATGTCGAGGCCTGGCTGCTTCAAAATTGGAACGACTGTCAGTTTGAAAGGACAAAAGAACACAACCATCCACAGATTACAGAATGGTCAACCGAAACAGAAATAATGAACAAACATCAAGATAAAAGGAAGAGTGAGACGTTGAAACGTGTGTATGTATTTACTAAGAGTTTGTGTTATATTGTTTATTTCACAGATTGTACAACCAGCACCGATTTTAACTACTCAACTTCAAGTTTGGAGCTGGATAGAGTTCAAGAGATGAGTGATGTAGAAGATGCACGAGAAGATTTTTCATTTTCAGCTGAAGATAAAGGCTGTTATGAGGAGGCCCAGGAACCTGAAAATGACTGATGGTGTGGAGAAAGCAACAGAAAATGCATTTCTTCCCATCAGTAACACAAATGCAAAAGTGTGGATGCAGTAATTGTCACAGACGCAGCTAATGAGGATGGAGTACTGGTTTGCATAGATTTCAAACAATGAGAGAAGGCAAAGCAATATACTCCAGAAGAAAGTGTTTTAGGGACCAAACAGCATATTAGTAAGTTTGTATTTAATGTATTGGGACTTTGAATGGAATAGCGCACCAAAAAAGTCACATACACATGCTTTCTCTCCTATAACTGTAGTCCATCAACTTGTTTGCACCAGGCTAATGTAGAAAAGACTCAAGTATCTAACTAGCATTGAGCAAACTGTACATCTAAATCACACACTTGCCTTATTCTGCACAAATTAATCTGAAAAACACTTTACATTGTTATCCAAAAAAAGTGAAAAGATTTAATATTTTTGAATAATGGGACATGTATAAATGAGATTTTACATTAAACTACTATGGTATTTTCCTTTTTTTTTTTATTTAGTCCCTTGAGTCCCTGTGGTACAGTAAAGTGTCTGGATTTTAAAGCACTGAAACATGTTAATATGAGAACATTAAATCTGCAGTGTTTATCTTGTAGTTCCTACTATTGCAACAGGTGACTATCATTAACAATTGACACTAGGAGGGTATATTTTCCTTTTGCAAACTTCATCGCTATACACTAATGTAACGTATATGCAAAAATTAAAAGGTGCAAATATACACTGCACATTCTGCAGTGTAAAATGCACAGCTTTCAGTGGCATTATGTTTGAACATAGTCAAACAAATGCAACTGAAATATTTTTTACTTTAATGATTTCAGTACATCATTCTACATTTTAAAGTTAATCAAAAGTTTGAATCAAAGGCTCATCCAAAACACACCCATGCAAAACACTAAAATATTGCACTTATCTGGGGAAACAAAGCTGCATTCTGTCTAAAAGGCTGCAATCCGCTCTTTATTTCCATAAATCATTTTATTGATAAAACAAATATAAAACCAGGCATTTAAATGACTTCCCTCGTTGCAGCCCACTACTACAGTGAAGGAAAAAAGTTTGTTTCAGATTAGAACAGGTGAAACATGGTAAAATGACTGGTAAAATGACTGCATCTCAATGACACAGGTAAATATTTACAAAAACAAGACAGCATAAAAACCTGACAAACGCAGATGGACTTTCCATATTTTCAGAGGCGCATGAAAGGGGGGGCATAGAAACAAATCCCAAAAAGCCAGGCTGATCATGATTCCTGCCAAAAAGCAGCAATAGTGCAGTTTCAGTTTTTACCGAGCAGTCAGCCTTTGTCACTGTCCAGCTGTAGAAGCAGAAGTGAAAAAGTAAGGCTTTTTTGTGGAATTTTCCACAACCCAGTAGTGACTTAGCACTCCCTGAATGGGAAGCCTGTGCATGGGGTTGTATTTCAGAAGCCGATTGATCAAATCTCTGCTCCCCTCACTCACATGGGATGGATAGGTGAAGTCAACCTACAAAAAGACAGAAATCGAGAGGCTGAACGGGCCAAGAGGATTTTCAAAACTAGCAAACAGTAAGACACCTACAGTATTGTGGGATCTTAGACTTAGGACCATAAAAGTTATAATACTAAACTCTAGTATCACCGATTGCCAGTATTACATTAAACAAACAGTATGAGAGATTGACAAGGAGAGCACAGTGTTCGTGATACTAAGATGCTAGCAAGTAGTGGCAGCTACTTTGTGCATATACTAACCAGCACAGGCAAGACTACCATAGCAGTTATCTCAGGATATTTTTTTCACTTGTAATGCCACACTCAGGACCTAACACACTGAGGGCCAAAATAGGAATTGGGACCATATTTCATGTTACTGTGAATAGAGAATCTCCATTAAGAAACATGTTTTTTTTCCAGTACACCTGTTAACCCAGAAATCGATTAGCCCTTGTCTTGGATTGAACAGCCACTGACAAATGAATTACTGGAGTGCCCTTTCTAAGGTTAGGCTTAATCTGGGCCTCTGAAATCTATACTGATATACTTTGAGAAATAGGAAATTTCAGGAGACTGCAACAGTGTAAATAACTGATTTGGAACACTAAACCTACTGTTGAACAAATTAAGCTTTGTAGTCTCAATAATTCCCTTTTCACACTTACCCTGGAGATCTTTCGGTAGGTTTCTTCATAGGTTTTTGTTTCAAAGCATGGATGGCCAACCAAAAACTCATAGCAGAGCACTCCTAAACTCCAGAGATCAACTTTCTCATCATGGGTCTTGCCCTCAATCATCTCTGGAGATAGGTAGTCCAGAGTGCCGCACAGCGTCGACCTCCTGTCAGAATGAAAAAGAAATAAAAGAAAGAAAAAGAATTACAAAATTGCTATTTAATTTTATTCAAATACCACTTAACTGCTGAAAACACATTTTGTGAAGCACTGAAAATAAAGCATACCTGGAGGACGGTGTATGGACTGACCAGCCAAAATCAGCTATTTTCAGCTCTCCATTAGCCGCCAGCAACAGATTTTCAGGTTTAATGTCTCTGTGGATAACTTTCTTTGAGTGGCAGTAGTGCAGGGCATCAGCTAGCTCCATTAGATACTGTAAAAAGCACCAACGTATCAGATAAAAAGTTGTGCATGAAATTGTGTCTCTTGTTCTTCTGGGCAGGCAATCTTTGGACAGTGAAGCTTATTTAAGTTATTTTCTCTTGAATTTTTGTTCAGTCATCAAAAAAAAAACTAAACAGGCTGTAATTTATTTGGTTATGCAGAATAGTGTGATTGAAATCTCACTGTGGCACTTCGCTGATCATCAAATGTCCCACAGCGCTGCAACTCTGCATACAGAGACCCTTTGGGTGCAAACTCCAAGATGAGATACACACGTGCACAGTCATGGAAGTAGCCATACAAACGCAGGATGTTGGGATGTCTATTCAGGCCAAAAGCATGAAGGAAATGTTAAGGGGATAAGGAAAACATGTCAAAATCAGTTTCACCTTCATATGGGTCATTATAGGTACAAGAGGTTTTTTAGCACTTCCCTGGAAAATGTAGTCCTGCCTAAACAGCCAAATTAAACTGACAAAATTAAACGCAACTCAGAGGTAGTGACGGTCAATATCAATTTGGCGAACAAATTTACTACTAATACGAACTCTAACCTGGCTACCATTAACTTTATTCTGGCATCTCCTGATCTTAGCCAACAGAACCTATAAGTGCATTTGACCAAATTTTAATGAATGCTTATGTGAAAGAAATGCACCTGAGATGAGACTGGATCTCCACCTCTCTCCGCAGCTGGTATTCCACACCAGCATCCTCCAGCTGCTTTTTAAAGAGCACCTTCAATGCAAGGATAAACTTGGTCTGTCGCTCCCTGGCGAGATACACATTCCCAAACTTGCCCTTCCCTAGTGCCCTGCCAACGTCAAAGTTCTCCAAGCTCCAAGGCTTCCTGAAGCACAATGAAGTTTCAACGATTAAAAGTACGGATGAATAAACATACAAATCCATGGTTACATTTGTCAAGATATAACAAGCTAATTGATTTTAATTGATTTAACAATATAAATAAAATAAGGATCCACAAGTCCTACAAATTTCTTCCTCACTGTTAAAGACTCATGTTATGACTTTCCTGGTATCGAAGATAATGTAGTTTTTTGTTTCACAGTTCAGAACTACTTACTTTGTATTGCTTGATGTAGTTGTGGTCCCAATGACAGGTTTTTCTAAAAATAAATAAATAAAATATTAAAAACTAAAAATATATTACTTGCCACTTTTCTAGACGTAGTCAGTCAGACTTGTTCTGAGAACAGATATTGCTTTTTAATGAAAAGACTGAAGCTACAAGGCTGATGTTGCACACAAACACTAGAACAGTCAAATTATTTGCATAAACACTTTCCCAAAATGTTTTAAACTACTCAGTCCTCCTCCATATAGGGCAGATTGGAGAAGTTTTGGGATGCATTTCTAGTGTTCAATAATATTAACCCAACAGCACCACTTTTTAAACTTGTCAAATACAAGTGAAAAAATTTGAACAAAACATATGTAATATACATGGCAGAACCTCACAACTGTAATAGTAGAATTAGGGAAACTGCAGATTACAACCACCACTATAGTTTAGTAAGTCTTGGGTTATGAATGGCACTCTCTGGCATAGTGCATGTATAATTTTTTCCCCTGTATCTGTTCTTCATTGTTCAGACAAAACTGCACACAGAGAATCGCTATAACTGACTAAAAATCAAATGTTTACCAAAACAATTGTCTCTGCAAATGAGCATGCATGAGTTAGGAGAGATGCTTACGACTGAGCTTCTGTTTGCTGGTTTCAGCAGCTTTAACAGGCTCAGAAGGAGGGCTGGGCTTTGGCTGATTATCTGGCTGTGGTTTAGCCTGAGCCCGAGACGGAGGTGCAGGCTGAGGTTGATTTGGGCTGACGTTCTCATCTCCAGACACAATAGTTCCATAAGGACCTTGGACCACTGGCTTATGTTGACTCCATGGCTGTTGCACACGTTGTGACCCCTGCAATGCGCCAAGAACAGGTGTGTGACTCTGGGTAGGTACTGGCTTATGACTGACCTGTGTGACAGGAACCCTCAGTGGACAATGATTTAAAACCTAGGTAGAGGGGTACAAAAAATCTCTTTTAGAAACAGAAAACAAATGTTCTTCACAAAAACATATGTGCAACCAGAGCACTCAATTTGTGAACTGCTGATTTTACGGCAACAATCTTTTAGTATACTGCTGTTTACCTCCTTAACAACTAATACTTGAGCCTCATGAAAATTTTCCTATTGTATATAATCCATCTAGGGAGAAGCATTATCATAAGAACACATTTCATAATGTTGATTGTGATGAATGGTCCCTTGCTGCTCCAGATATTTACCTTTTCACTGTCTGCTTTCTGAACATATAGGTCTTTTGAGGGTCTCTTCCTAACAGAGTCCATAGCCTAAAAGAAGACAAGCAAGAAAAGTACAAGGAAATAAACACAGATCAGTTTATCAGCAGTGGTGACACCTAAAAATTAATTCATTTAAAAACAGTAATATAATATTAACATAAGACTATCCACATACATCTGGCTCACATCACCTAAAACCACTTCACATATATATTAAGAGCAGGATAAACAACATCAACCTTGACTTAGAGGTAACGTTAGCAGTACACTTTAAGCAGTTGACATGGACAACTAATATTAACCTTTATTTAGAGCAAGATCAAAAAACAAATCTTTATATCAGCTGTAGCCAAATGTAGTCACCATTAAACTACTGTTGTAGTAGTTTAAGTTTAAAGCCATATGAGTAACAATGGTTATGTCAGGGCAAAAATGTATATTAAACAATGTTAACGATTTAAAAAAATTAAACCAATATTTGATTAAGATAATCCTAATCTTTATGTGGTGGCACCTTATTAAAAGAGTTTGTCGTGAGTAAAATCGTTGCCTTGTTTTATTCAGAGCAGAACACCACACTTGATCTTTTTGGGCTAAAAAAGGCCCATACTTAAGAATGAACTTGTTTAATGTAAATACGTTACGTGTTTTAGGCTCGGTTTTCTGTTCTGTGAAGCTGAAAAGCTGCTATGAAGCTCATGGTGCTTTAGCTCCACTGACTGATCATTTACGACTGGCTAGTAGATCTAACGTTACTCTAGCTAAATATTAACTAAATATAAACACACCCTATTAATCATACAACTTTGTTTATTTGTTGCTCTGAACACCAAGAGTAATTTATATAGAATCAATGAACATTAATCCACTTACTATTTAAGGGCCTCCGCAGTGTCTGTTTCTGCTACCGAAGAAACAGTTAACTTAAACCTCTAAACAGAAACTAAAATAAAACCCACAAAAGGCACAGACTGCCTTATCGTAGGTATAAGCACTAACTCAACTCCAGATATTTAATTCTAAAAGCAGCGTTGCCGAATTTATACCTTAAAATCTGCTACACACTCGCTGTGTGCGCTCTGAACATTGTCTACTTTCAAATCTCCCTTCTTTTAAATAGTTGAACCTTGATCTCCGCTTCTGACTGGTCAGTTTGCCCCCAGCGCTCGTCTCTCATTGGCTGTGTGCTCGCTTGACAACAGCGAGTCGAACGTCTTTGCCGTTTCTGATTGGTCGAACCGAGATACGATCAGAAAGCAAAAAAAAGGTGAAATAAAGATCTCATACTAAAATACTGATGAAAAGCTGAAAAACTCTAGCTGAAACCAAAATACTGAAAATATTTTTTTTTCGGTGAGAAAATACAAAAAATATAAGCATTAAAAAAACATAAGCAACCGCTACTTTTCCGTCAAAATAAAAGTCTCAAAGGGAGCTTAAACAAAGGCCAAATCGGGTTTTTTTGTTGAGTTGGAAAAAAATGAGGACACTTTAATATGATTACGTCGTAATTAGTTCGCTTGATAGGTTGGTTGTATAACAAAGGTACCGGGGGTTATTGTTGTGGGCCAGAAAGAGAGAGAGAGAGGGTGCGTGCGTGCGTGGGCCAATGAGTGTGGGCCTGTTCATGTAGCCCGTGCTACGCAAAGAGCATCCTGACTGGGTTATTTAGCAAAATAAGCCAATCAGGTTTCAGTGTGGGCGGGCTTTTATTTAACTTCTCCAGGACCGAAGTTATGATAACTGTTTTTGGTTCAGTGGAGCATCATGGCAGAGGGACAGTTTCCAAAAAAACAAAAATATAAAACGCGTATCCTTGTTCAGTAAGGGTGAAAAATAAAGACAATGTGACGGGCTGTACTGTTTGTAACAGTGATTTTAGTATTGCTCATGGCAATTTAAACGACTGTAAAAGCCATGCTGATGTGATTAACAAGTGTCATTTCATGTGCTGTATTATTCAGGTCTACACTACTTAAACACGGTTAGTTGCCAAGGCTGTCATGAAAAACCAAACTCCATGAAGACTTTTGTAAAGTAGCAATGGAATATGAATAAGGAATTTACATAAATGCTAAAAGTATAATGTAATTATATTGTTGTCAAAATAATACATAATATTGGCCTTCATTATTCAGTGTGCTGATTGGAGAAAAAATGATTAGGGATTGTGGGTTGTTATTGGAGGGCATTGGTCCTCCCTGAAATGAGTTTTTGCAGGTTGGGATGTCTGCAAATACTTCACTCAATGACATGCAAATCAATTTATAACTTTTATGTAACATGGTTTTTCTTGATTTTTGGTTGATATTCTGTCTCTCCATAAAAATGAAACACAAATACAAGACTCAGGATCAAAATAAAACAAGAGCATCACTGCAAAATTGATGGGGCATATATTCTCTTTATAACCACCTGAAGCTAAAAGCGTAACTGAAAAAATCTGATTATCACGGAGCCCCATAACAATCGATAGTGAGGATGGGAACCAGACATTGAGAGACATTTTGAGACCTTCTTTCATCATAGTCTTTAGATAATTGGCCCAACCTGTTTTACTGCATGTTGCCTTTCTGCTTGAAGCATAAGAGTAGAACTACAGATTAAGCATAGTTCACCTTTCTGCAAGAAAACGTCCAACTGGTCAGCACATAGGGCTCGAAGTTCTTTGTCAGGCTTGTCCTTCTTGACTAAGGCCACGACATAGTTTGCCAGTGCAGAAGGGTCAGCATCACATCTGGAGGACAAACAGACAACACGTGAGATTATTTTCATATTCGTGGCATTTGTTTGTGTTGGTACATAGACTCGTTTGCTTTGAATATGCTAAACTGACCATGCAATATAAACATTTATCAACAAGCAAGCTTTGTGATCTCTTTCACAAACAACTGCTTGTGTGTACAGCCCCAAGCATCTCTACCCTTCATCCCCAGAATACTAAATGAACAGAGAACTGCAACTCGCCAGACAGCTTGTGTAAAACTCTTCCTTCACTCGTCCTTTAAACTGTGATACCCTGGTACCTCAACATAACACCAAATCCAAATTAACTTTTTTTATTTGCCCTTCTCTTGGCCTGGCTAGAGTTGGGCCAATCACGCCGAGGACTAGAAATCTACAGCAAAACCCCTCGCCTTGCTTAGCTAGCCTAAAGCCAAAAAGTGTTAAAAATCCCGACGCATTATAGGTCATGAAAATATGTTTAAGGCGACTCAACAACCTCAAAGACTACTGTAGTTTCCCAAACAAAGCGCCAAACGAGTGTGGTTGTAAAACTATGACTGGTAGCTAGGAAGCTAATGTGTGTTAGCAACTGCTAGGTGGCTAAAAAATGTCATTCCAGCCCCCACTCACATCGGCTCCAGGAGTTTAGCCAGCCACGATTTCAGAGCGTCCACATTATCTATAATCATCGTGCCGAGCACTGAGAAGACCGACTACGCGTTAAGTTTATACAGCGCTTCTTCGGCTTTCATCGTCTACAAAATTAACGTTAATTGAACACGGGCCTCCTCTTAATCACTCACACGTCTGTCGAACTGCTCTACGTTTAAACACATTGGTAACCGCTTCGTCCAATCCGCGAGAGAATCGGTTCGTTTGATCCGGTTCGTTTCAACAAACTCAAAAACGAACTTGTGAAAATGATGGAGCTTTAGAATGGCGTCTTTGTATTCGTTGAATTTTCTTTTTACTAACTGTGACTGGGTTAATATTTCTGCTGAGTCTTGTGTTTTCTGTGTCATGTTAAGCGACCGTTACCAAGGGTCGGAAGTAGTGGCCAAAAACCAGTGAGTAGCCTACCCGCTGAACCGACTCAAGTTGACTTGACTTCGTGAACCAATGAGTTTTAATTGCATGTCCGATTCAATTGAATCAAATGAATCAAACGATGCCCAGAACGAGCTGACGGCCTGACTTGAGAAACTCATAACAACTTTTCTTTTTCTTTTGTCTGTACGTACAGTTGCAATTTACCGTTACGGCACACCAGTGACTGACTGGATGACTTTATACGTGCGCGCAGCTCCTTTATGAGTGGCTGCTGCAGAACAACATTTCCCAGCATGACCCGCGCCTGCGTCTCTTGCTGAAAGTGTCATCAGCCCAGTGGAGAGGAACCGGCAGCGTGGGTTCTGAGTCTGGTTTACGTGTGGAAAGTTGTCTTTTACCTAAAATAAGAATGACGGTAGGTTTGCAGTGTTCGGGTACCCACACGATATTTAATATAATCACATCACCTGCACCCTTTTGTAGTTCAAAGTAGTAGATGGCAGCGCATGTTAATGCCACGCTAACACGTCGTTAGCCCCCGGCTAGCTATTGTGCTTTGGCTACTTAGCTGCTCGCGTTTAATGTTCAGTTTTTACTCTTAAATATGGGTTTGTTCGGCTAGGTGCTCTTAAATACTAGCCCCTGGATTTTAGCTGCTGGAAAATTTGCTTTCTCTAAATAACAAGTGAAGCTGCAGCTGTCACCGAGAGCTGTGGATCGTCAGTAGGAAAGCTGATCTGGAATCTGTTTTATTTGTACCATGACTATCTCCAGTGTTGAAGAATCTGATTTGAGATCAGTCCTCAGACATTGGAGGCAGCCGTGGATTGAGAACGTTAGACGTGGAGCCGCGGACATTTAAAGCGGCATTACAGCCTGAAACAGCTTTTGATATTTTGTTTAATAAATAATTTTTCAGAATAAATCCCTCATCTTCAGTAGTCAGAAGATGTATATAAACGTGTATATATAAACGTGTGTATATAAACGTGTGTGTGTG
>JBBPCY010000023.1:13740710-13762410 GCA_037974405.1 Brachyalestes nurse | reverse complement strand
CGCTGCATCATTTCTCTTATTCTGATGTTTTGTCATTTCCTTTAAAATGATGCTTTAAAGAACAATATTTTTATTTGTAAATTGGAAGAAATACTGTCAACATTTAAAAAAACAAAGCTAAGGTTCTAAGGTTCAACTAAGGTTCAATCTTCACTGTCTTTGTTATTTAGGACTCGATTCCAATCAGGGTCATAGGTCTGTTTTAGACTCTGTAGGGGTCTCTATGGAAACTGGATTTTTACATTTATGTTAGAGCCTTTGTTTTTAGATTTGGTAGAACAGGGCCCCAGACAAAATAAAAACCTTAGGAGCCATTGGCTCTTAAACAAAAAATATTTGTTCGCCAAATTATTTTTTAGGAGCCATAATTTCTGTCAAATGTGATATTGTCAAAAAATATTGTCATGGCACATTTTGTCTCCAGATATACCCCATGTAAAGAGCAGTTAAAACAAAAGAAGAAATCACGACATGGACTAAATTGTTGCCAAAGTAAAACATAGTGTTTCTCAAGTAGTTCATGTTTATTTTTTCTATATTCTAGAATGCGCTCTGCAACAGGTTGCCAGGTTGTGCAAATCGTTTCAAACGAAACTGTCAACACTGCTCTCGACAGAGATATGTCGGTCGCAAACAAGTCGGTTCTTCGACTAAATTTGGGAAAATTTAGAGCTGTTTGGGCATAGTCATAGAATATTACTAGATTGACCACAGACATAGAACATTACGAGACAGACCACAGACACAGAATATTATTAGACTGATCACAGACACAGAACATTACTAGACGCCACATGACCAGCTACATCGTATGTCAACGTTGCCGCCATATTGCGAGAGGCGCTGCTGTGGAGTGAAGTAGTGGATAAAGATGCCTCAAACATGATCTGCATGTACTCCAAACCAGATACAGAGGCATTACATTCCATAGATAAGGCTTTGAATATATTTGGCTATTTTAAAATCCCAGTTTATAAATCTTAACTTAGCTAAGCCAGGGGCAGCTGGTAGTGGGTAGAGGAAGCTGTGCATTCCTATGTTCAAGTCAACCTCCAAACAATGTTTTGGCTAAATGTAGGCACTAACTATTAAGATTGTCGTTAGCTCTTTAGTTAACTTTTCTCAAACTCTGGAGGTTTCCTAAAGAAATCCACATCAGTTTATAAATCTTAACCTTAGCTAACCAAGCAAAGCTCTGCATTCCCGTGTTCAAATCAGCCCCGAAACAAGATTTTGGCTAAACGTAGGCACTATTTAGATTGTTGTTAGCTCTTTAGTTAACTTTTCATAAACTCTGGAGGTTTCCTAAAGAAATCCACCTCAGTTTATTAAGCTTAACCTTAGCTAATCTAGTAAAGCTCTGCATCCCCGTGTTCAAGTCAGTGTCCCAACAATGTTGTGTCTATACGTAAGCACTATATTCAGGGCTTGACTTAAGTGGTGCCTTACCCCCCCTTACCAGGATTTGTCAATCGACACATTTTGAGAAAGGTATATTGTGATGTGTGCCATGGTAATTTAGAAACAGATGCTGATCAAAGCTTACTCTTGATGTCATTAAAACACTGTGGACGTTTAATGATTCCTTTTGAGGGGACAATCAAGTAGGTGGTCAAAGTAGCGGAGCAAGCAGTCAGTGTATCGTAGGGTTACCAGACGTCCTCTTTTTGAGACCTGGAGACCTCTAAAACCCGGGCGTGGTTTTAGAATTGTTTTTGAGCTCCCCAAACATTCGTCACGTCAGCATGAGTGGAAATGAATAGGCGTGTGTGATATTAACTAGTTTATGAGAGATGCCCGTGACGTGACAAATTCTAAACCTCCTGAACGCAATTTCAAGGTCTCTTGGACATGTCCGGAAAAAAGAGGACGTGCTCAGGCTTAAATCTAGTCACCCTAGTGTATTAATTTTGCAACTACCAATTCAATATCCAATCATTTTATTCAAATAAATAGTGCCCCCAGCAATTGCATTCCATGTTAGGGAGAAAAATTGAAAATTCCTAACTGTCAGACCACTCGTCAAGATGAGCCTTCACTAATGACGTCACTTCCTTGTTCATGGCCTCACCAGTATGAATTAACTGAGTGATTTGTTCATTTAGAGCAGTGTTTCTCAAAGTGTGGGGCACAAGAGACCTGGCGAAGTGGTCACGCAGAACTAACATTTAACATTTTTATGTGGTTACGTTAGCAACCTGTTCATTCACTGCTGTCAGAGCCTTAGAAGGTTAAAACAGACAGACATTAACAGGTACTAAAATATAAACAGGTTATGCTTCGGAGAGAAACGAGGCAAGTGCCGATAACAGGCAAAAAAACAAGACAAAGTCAAAGATGACGGAGCATATCTGGATCTATGTTTCACGGTTATGTGGCAGGAAATGAGGAGAGATCTGTCTGTATTTTATGTTTGAAAACTGGCAGCTGACTGTATGACACCCAACAAATTAAACAATATTCTGTGACATTTGTCACAAAATAGCGTTATTAGTTTGTGCTTTAAAATGAGGCAAATCAAGAAGAATTTGCACGTTGTCAGAAATGCAACAATGAAGTTCAGTCTTCTTAATGTGAATTTTTTCCACCTAGAATTTTTTGTTTTGTGTTGTTGAGGTGGGGCGTGAAATTATTTCTTCTTACCAAGTGTAGAGTGAGGAAAAAAGTTTGAGAGCCACTGATTTAGAGTAATGGCGACAGAAGAGCTTGTTGCAGCTATTTCTGCTTTGACAGATGACCTGGAAAACAATCGCCATCAGCAATCGATGCATTTGATAGGTTGTTTTCGCTCTCACAGAGGGAAGATGAACTCTCCAGCTTTACTGGACTTGACATGGGACGGGTGCAAACCTAACACAGTCAGTGACGTAGACTAGCTGCAGCAAGCTCTTCTGTTGCCATTACATTTCTCATATTTCCTTTTGTCTTGATTTTTGCCAGTTATCAGCACTTGTCGCGTTTCTCTCAAAAGTATCATCTGTTTATCTTTTAGTACCTGTTAAATAGCTGTCCATTTTTACCCTCTAAGGCTCTCTGAATGAAGAAGAGGCCAAAAGGTGTACACAGTTGCAAGCAGAATAGTTTCCAACAGGTTCTCTTACCTTCAGTAAGTTGTTACTGTCTTAACACCTAAAATAGCTACAAGAATGTGTTTAGAGTAAAATACACAGAAATACTGAACACCACCAACATAGTGCACACAGCAGAGAGGAGCTCTATTCAATGTTTAACATCTCTAAATAATACTGCCACATTTTTTTTTCACATTTCCCCTAATTTAATGGGAAACAACATGATATGTTTTCAATGTCTAGGAAATGACTGAGAATAATTATACTGTTTATTTTGTTGAAGTGCACACAAAATTTTCAAGTGGCAAGTAATAAAGAAGTTCCTGTTGTCTTATTTAATAACTTCTGTGAAATATTTGATTCAGTACAATTATCTCATACTCCAAAGAAAGAGTCAAATAAAAATGAAGGTTTTATAGGTAAATACATCCAAAAAATCTTACATACAATTAAAAATGACATAAAACACACAAAAAAAATAATCTTCTCGTAAAGTAGGCTTTATTGAACATAAACAATTATCTTCTTCTTTTTTTAATCTTTTGAGTGGTGTAAACCTTGCTTGTGTACCAGGACTTAAGTGCAAAATTTAGACCCTTTGCTGAAGGCCAGTAAAGAGTATCATCACTATTTGAGAATACCTAATGTGTTAAACACACAGAAATATTCCACAAAATGATGAATATTATCAGTTTATTTGCTCATAATGTCACTTTACAGTATATACAGATTAGGGGAGACAACTGGTTGGACATTATTTTTTTTGTTTAACATATTGCATGGGCATTTTATACAAATCTTGAAATTTATACTACTAAATATGTTTTCATAAACATGAACTAAGATGCTTAAAAACTCATAGAAAACTAACTATTTACAGGTTTTGAGGGTTTTTTTCTTCGCTGTATATTTGGGATTGCTACCCCATTTCTTAGCTAAATCTCCTCTAACTAGGCCCAGTACATTTGATGCTAACTCCATGAGTATACTGAATGAGTATGTTTTTATAGTACTATATTGTTTATATGTTTTTATAAGTGTGAGAGATGTTTTTATACAAGAATCATTTACAAGAATCTTTTAAAAATAATTACAGACTAATTTCTGACAAAGGTGAGAAACATAAGTACAATATACATATACAAAATAGTACATACACAAAAGAGTTTATTTATAATTTGATTTGGCTGAGGTAGTTTACTACCAATAACACACGACTAAATGACAAAATAAGTTTAACACTTAATCTTTCGTTTAAAATTCCACTTTGCTCCACTTTCAGACCTTGGTTGGGATAAGACTCTCAGATAATGGATGGCTGGATGGATGAATATATGGATGAATCATTGCTAAAGCCAAACTGCATCAGATAAGGCTTCAGTTTGGAGGTCACAGGATAATCATTGCGAGGTAGTTTCTTCATAAAATACCAAACTGCATAGACAGATGTCTTGAAGCCCCATGTTTCTACCATCAGATCTGCAAGGTCATGTATCTCCTTTTTCTCCAGTTTTCCTTTGGGTATGCGCACAATGTTTGTAGTATTCATCATGAAAGATCTCACCTTTCTCAGCTCATCATCAGATAGCTCTTCTAGCAAATCAAACAAACACGACTTCCAGTTCTGCTCTGTAAGGAGGGACTCTCCTGGGAGTGAAAGATTACCATTATTGTGCATGCAAGTTAAATGTTTGAATTGCTTATATTTCCAAAGTTTCCTTTCCCAAGTATGTCCATAAGAGTGTTGAAATAATTTCAATTTGGTTTTCTTGACAGTGTTAAGTCGTTTTAAACATGTATCATTTATATGTTTGCAGTATAGGTGCAGTATAGCTATTTCTTCTGTTTATACAAGATTATGCTGTGAGTAACTGAGACTCTGATTATCTAGTGGTCACTAGATACTAATTCTGTTCACAAAGACCAAGATGTGGCATACCTTTCGTAATGTTTCCATCTTCAGTTTTTATTTTATAGGCCTCATTATCTAATGAGACACAAAACAACATTAAGACTCACTTTTTTCCACACAAGCTATGTACTTTAAAGGTCTCCGATCAAGATTCAGCCCAGTACAAGTAACATATCATGGCATATAATAAAGGTAAACTGCCGTGTCTTTTATATTCACCTTTGAGAATCACTCGGCGATTCCATCTGGTTCTCAGTTTTCTCCCTTTCTCACAAACCTTAACTTGGAGATCAGATACTTCACGGCCAAAGAAAAGCTCAAAGGCAGAGTGATGATCTGGATCACTTGTAGCATGGAAAGAGTAGGTCTTGAAGGGAGTCAGGAAGCAGAAGGTTGAGTGTAAAATACATAAGCTTGGATAGTTTGCAAGGCAATTTTACTGCAAAGCAAAGGTAACTCAGTACTGGAGATATTGTGTATAATTTTATTTCTTGTCTGAATATACCTTTGGCTGAACCTTGCAGCTTGCAAGACTGGAACCCAAGCAATATTTTCCCTTTTGCCTTAAAATGCAGTCTGAACTGGTTTTAATGGGTCTGTACTCCAGATGCTGCTTCTTTATCTGTGAAGAGAAAAAGTGAAGTAAAGATATGGAAAGGCAAACAAAGAAACACCTGTCCAAATGTTGGGTATGAGTTTTAATCTTGTTACCTCAGTGGCTGAGACATTTCGAGATAGAAGAAACACCCAGAGTCTCTGTTCAATTGTACTGATCTGCTCAAGGAAAAGCAGGACTTGTCCCCGGACATAACGGGTCATGCATCCCTTTCTACGAACTATTCCAAAATTCGAGAGACCGCTGATGTTAACAGTCACGTGTGTACAAGTTATCTTCACTGGGGTCAGGATGTCCATAATTCCATCGTGTACATGAGCAACAGCAATGTCTCCCAAATGATCAGCTGTTATGAAAGAATTCAGTTAACATGGAAAAAAAGGTAGCTGGATTTTGTTCCATGACATAAAAGTCTGTTCCTTTTTAACTGAGAAGACCACTATTGCATCTAGTCAATGTGATATTGAGTGAAAGGAAACAACTATTTAAATTTTTAACTATTAAAGTTTAAAGTTTAAACTATTTAAACTTATTTTATGTAGCATATTTTCTGCATATCTGTCTGCTTCAAATAAACATGCAATGTCTTTTGGATTTTTTTACTAATAAATATTAAGTAAAATTTAAACACATAAACTTAAACAGGTTTTAAAATGAAACTGTTGTATTTAGGCAACAGAAATTCATAGAATTATTTTGTGGCAAAGCTGATTTGAGCAGTTACAGGTTTTAGATGTCCACATTGTGGTGATGGATGTGGTTGAATTACTGATTAAAACTATTATATTAATTCATTCATATTCATCCTATCAGTGGCTCAGTCATTTTCCTGACTCATTCTATGCTCTCTGGCTAAGGTCTCTATAACCCATTCCAAGAGGCTAAATATGTCCTGTCAAGGCCACAGGCTTTCTCTTATATCAACATTTGCGCCTTCCTTTTTTTTTTAGAAACCAGTTGACTTATCATCGCTGTTTATTGGGGTTGTGGTAACATTTCTTCAGTCCTCTACTGTCACACAGTACAGGCGATGATACATAAGTGCTATTGATATTTAGGCTACTAGTTCATATTTTTAGACGCATATTTATTCTACAGTGAAGGTAAAGAGATATATGTACAGTTGAGATGCAGCTGTCTTGTATCTCACCCTCTGTTTCACAGTGTGGGAGATGGAGCAGGTACATCTCCCCTTTAGGAGTCTGGATGTTGTACAGGGGTCCAGCAGGTTCATAGTTATTCTTTGAAAAATGACACATGTCCCAGGGGACCACTCTGTACTCTATACATCCTCTACCCTTCATGCCAAGTATAAGTTCCGTTGCTCTGCACTGGAACTCTCCACCAATTTCACAATCAAATCTGCATTAGAAAAGAAAAAAATAGAGCTCACATTTCATTTACAAGAAATAGTAGACACCTACACAATATAATAGATTCAAATAATTTTCCATAAGAGGTTATGAGGGCAAAAAGTCTGTGCACAATGTTAAAAGAAATTGATACTACACTTGGTCAAAAATGTCTGGAGATGCTAACGTAGCTATTTACCTCCTTTGGATAAGCAGCAAACAATTGATTAAACAACTGATTAAAAACACTAGAAAACTTAAAAATCTAAACCATCAGGCATCCTAAACTAGACATGTGTCTGGAGAGCAGACCTCTACCTGATAATAAGCACAGGTAATATTCTCCTATAAAGTACAGATACATAGCAAATGAACAACTAGCTGCTAGGATAGGGTAATAAAGCTACACAGCTAATGTTTACACCATGGTGTGCCACGCTTAAGTTACTGGATTTGCAGAAGAGTCAAATACAATGCAAACAAATCCCTACCACCACACCATAAAAGAAATGTAGACAGTCAGAGTATATTAATTTGAGCCACAGTGTATATGTAACATATGTGAACCTGAAAGTATCCCCGCGTATTACCTGTAGAGTATTTGGTAATTTTGAATAGATATCTCAGGGTCAAACATGGCCACAGTAGTTATTTTCTGTGGATAATTCAGAAAGAAAGAGAGTGAGCTGAAAGCATCAGTAAAAATACAGGCAAAAAAACAATATTCTATTATACAAATATCTTTTCCAAAATACACTAGTGGTCTAGTGGTTTTAGGTTCCATACGCTAGTCATGATCTCGGTTGATGCCTTCATCATAAATACAGGCTCAAAATGATGTGTGTCAGGAAACTTTGAACGATGTCCTTCTTCTGTATCCACATGCATGACGCAGTTATGGCATATCTCTGGGTAGATAACAGCAAACATTGAGAAAAATTACAATGTGTTATGACCATGTTTATGCTCACACAACATAGAGAGTACTGTAGCAGTACAGATTGTATTTCTTACCTTCATTGTATGGGTAGTTCATAAAAAATCTCACTAATCTCATATCCATAATGTGATTGTTGAAAATGCTGTGGAAAGAAAAAGCACTGAATATCTGGTGTTTGAATAGTATGGCCAATCATTATTTTACTCACCAGTAAAGAGAATATACTCACTGCACAGTCTGTGACCTGGCTACAATTTTCTGTAGGCTCTGTGCCCCAGTGTCAGTGATGTCATTGTCACTTAGACTGTTTAAAAAAAGACCAAATCAGAAGTGGTATTGTTGATGATGTAGCATGGGGTTAAGGTGTGTGTCTGTGTGTGAATGTGGGGTGACAGACTTACTTCAGAAGTTTCACTTTGTGAAAATGTGAGAGCAACAATTCCAAGCATGAATCGGTGAGGCTGCAGTGACTGAGGTTGAGAAGAGTAAGACCTTCAGAATGATCCAGGACCAGTGCTAGTGCCTCACAGATACAACAGTCCAGAGGGGTGTGACTGAGGTCTATTTCTTTTCCGAGGGCACTGGAAAGGGCTCTTGCTCTGCTCAAAGAATTACTTTCCCCATCACACTGAATCAGTGACATGAGCTGAAGGAGTTGTGGCTTGTCTAGGCTGTTTAACAAACAAACACATTTAATGAAGTTAACGGCAAAGGAATGTTTTTACCATTTATTCTGGTACATATTAATGATTACCTTCTAAAATGTTGCATCTACAGGCTTGGGGTTATTACTCCAAAACAGTAATCAAGTGCAACTTACTATATATATCTCTTAAACCATAATGAGATTATTTTACTAATTACTCTTTGGAAAAAGTAATCACACCACTCTTTACTTCAACATTACACTGTAAAACCCAAACAAATCAAACAAAACACAATCAAAGCTGCACTAATGGGAAAAAAACAATGGACCAGGCTTTACACAATGTAGACCAGGGACAGGTAAGATGGAGCGTAGTTGTAAACAGACAGGTAACACTAAGCAGCAGGGCAGGACTGGAGCAGAGCACTGAAACCATAACAAAAAAGATAAAAAAGGTGCATGGTACAGAGGAAAACAAGACAGGGCAAGGCAGAAGGGTGCAAAACAGGACGGGATATTACAGTCATGCTAGAAACTAAAGGGTAAAAATCAAGAATCAAGTCAAGCATGTTTAGGTGAGGTTGGGAATCTCTCTTCTTCAATATGAGATTTTTTATCCACAAGTTTTGTATTAATATTATTAAATGAAGGGGACTGACTGTAAATCGAAAACCTGGGACTGTATATCAAATACCCGCTAATGGGCTACAGCCCTGGATGTTTTCTGGGATGGAAAATATGTATATTCATATAAAGGGTGCAATATATTGATACATTTACATTATTCCTGCTACTTGGACTCCTAGTGCTACTAAAAAAACCTAAAAGAATTAAATTAATCAAATTCTACCATTTGCTATTAATTTTCACTGAACAGACCATTGAACTAACAAACCATTTTTACAGGGAAGTTAACATGCAGATGTAAGGATGACTCCGCCTAGTTTTAACATACCAGCTAAGAATGTTTGGACTGGTTTTTGTTGACAAAAACTGATTAATTTAATATTAACCATATTCATAAAAGCAAAAACTAAAGTTTAGTGTTACTGCAAAGCCAGGGATCTTACCTGACATGTGTCTTACATAAGGCAGGAAAAAGTTCAACTAGTGCATCATCACTGGCCTGACAATCAAACATGATCAACTCTGTGTCAAACTCTGACAGCTGAACAGTAGATGAGATGGATCGAAGGTCTGTAGCACTGAGATGCAGCGTCTTCCTGTTTCCCTGCTCAAACACACTGACTGCTGAGGGGAAAGAGAAATCCAATTTGTTTTGTAGAGTCATCAAGAGACTTGCTGTAATCCTCCTCTTCTCTTTTGAAGCACAGCAGGAATGTAGAAAACTCAGAAGCAAATGTCTATCGACTCTAAATCAGAAAAGAAAGCAACAATTTATCAATTGATACTGAACAGATTAAATCCTTTTCATTTTTTCCCCCCATATATTTCCAAACAACTCTTTTACACATGTGTCCTGTTAGACAGAGTCTGTTTACTCTGTAAGCTGAATCTTGGTAGGTGGCAGAAATACATTTGAAAAAGAAGTAAAAAGAAAAGCCACACTGATGTAATGTGTGTAGCAAGATGGATCTATTTTTTTGCCAAAAATCAATGTGCCCACAGCAGTCACACTTACCCTTTGCTGGGGCGTGGGAGACCTACCTACCCCCATGCCTAAAAAAGTCAGTTTAAATAGTTTCCTTGATATTGAAAATGACTAGATAATTATTTTAATGATTGTATAAACTAAACCTTGTATATGACTGAACATTCCAACCATAGTAATTGTAATTGAAGCTAGACAATATTTTGACTTAGCTAAATATACAACCTGAGTTCAGACACTCTCTGCAGAAGCTGAAGGATGCTTTCAGTCTCCTCCTTTGGAATTACTGCTCCTATTAGGTTAAGCCTGATCTCATCACTGTAATGAAGGGCAAAGCGCAGAGCAGCACAGTCATAACTTTCCAACTCTTGATCACTTAGGTTGATCCAGTTTTCTGATGTCCGTACTAGATTTGTCACTAAGTGTCCGGCACGGCTTTCGTAAATCTCCTTTAGAGCATTCCTCACAAACTGGGAGTCAGTCCTGTAAGCATAGAGACCACAACTACAATGTATTAAACATTTTTTATACAAATTTTCCAGAGAAAACATGTGCCAACTGTGCATTCTAGGAGAAACAAGCCCTATTTCTTGTGAAAGAAGTGAAAACATTTGATTTTACACTAATGTCATTTGAAAAGTGTACTGGTGAAGTGAGCAGTACTTTGTGCAGTTTTAAACCTGGAGAAATCGCTGCAAGTATTTCTACAGTATACCCTTAACTCTTAGTTGCTCAAGCACTGTATCATAATGTGATTTTGTTTTTTTTTACAAACCCTTTAAAACGAATCCTATGCAGATGTGGAAGGACATGCTGGATGTTAAAAGTGCCAAATCTGTTCTTCTTAGGGTCAAGTTTCAAAGGGACATTGGCCTGATGAAGCAGATAGTTTAATATGTTCCAGGACAAGCTCGAGGTACTGAGGTCTCCACAAATTTTATCCAAAAAGGACTGAGTTAGAAGATCATCCTGGGTTTCGTAAACAATCTCAGCTAGCTGGTGCACATTTTCCTCAGACATTCTGCAAGAATACATAACATATATTCAGTAAAATAAATATGGAATTGTTGCTGACTATTTTAGAATTCTGTTATTTCATACATTACAATTAATAACTAAAATAAATGTATATTGTAGAGACTTTGTGTAAGAATACCAGTACAATGTCATGCTTTGGACTTTGCTGTGAGGGTTAAACTGAAAATTCATTTAGCAGTAAAACTCTGCTCTGACCTGACATGGAGATGTCTATCCAAGCCCAACAGCGAGACGAGGAAACGGCCTTCTACACGAAACTCAGTAAGATCCAGGCTTTTCACTGTCCACACTCTCATAATTGAGGCCAAGTTGCTGATCAGCTTAGATGCTGTTCTTTCAGTGGGATTAGGATTTGTCGACACCAATGAAACCTCTTCAATCGTAACTGGTCTTTGACTCCTCATGTTTGCCATCTTTGCAATTTTCCTAACTGCATTTTCATTCAATCTGTAATATAAACAACACAATTGACACATTTGTGCATAAAAGTGAGTAAATGTTTAATGTTTACTGAGTTAGATACGCAACTTTCCACCCAAAAACACCTTATGGTAGGCACAAACAAAGGTAACTTAACACACACACACACACACACACACACACACACACACACACACACACTAATTGCCCTGAGCAAAAGCTAAACTTCCCTAGCCAATATACAAAACACATCGATTGGTTTGGCTAATACTGGTAATCTGTCTTACTTCAGCAACTCAGAACTACAAAATCTTTAGCTTCATTTGTCATACCTGAGCTTTTGAAGTGTTTTCATTGATGAAAACAGGGCTTTAATTCCTTGCCATGAGACACTTTGTGGGATTAAATTAAGACAGATGCTTTCTTTGGGATCTGTCAGGCTAAGTACTCTTCCCACAGCATAGCAAAAGTGTCTGGGTAGCATTTCCATTAATGTTACATTGAAGTTTAGCGGTCGAAAGAGACTAGCAACCTCCTCGGGCTTCCATTCCTGGCCTATGGAGAGGACCTCACACACAGACTGGAAAAAACGCTCACTGCAACTATATGGAACAAAAGAAAAGAGTGTTTTTACATCACGCAGGAAAAGAATCAATAATACATTTATTTGTACATACTGCTGTAAATTTGATGCGCTTATATTGAATAATATAATACTGCCTCTAAAGACACAGAAGCATTCTTACTTGAGCTGCAACATATAAGGCGCACAATGAAGGATGTTCCTCAGTTCTTTCCCATTAGCTGTCCAGCCCCTCAGTTCTACCGGTTTCCTCATTGCTTGGAACTGCATGGTTTGATGCAGCAAAGACGTCACACCTTTTGAAAGGTCTACTACCCAAACAGAAGGAGCAGACTGATAGATGGGCAGTAATGTGGGCAGAACAGTTTTTCTTGTTTGAGTCTCAAACTCTCTCACATAGGAGTATAACTCCAACAAGAAAATACTCTGAATCTCTCCTGCATCTTCAGCGAAAGGAAAGGTCGAATAAGAGCAAACTGAAGAAAGAATGTTCAAGATCTCATCTCCACTTTCTGCTGCACAAATGAAAAGATCCAGTAGTTGTTTCATTGCTCCTCTCATATCATCATTCAAGACGAGACCCAAGTCACTGAATCTGTATCATCACAAAAAAGTTCAATAATTTCAATAATTATTTAAATAACTAAATAATTTAATAACTTTAATAATTATTTAGTAGGGATATCTGTAACCATAGCAAACATATCAACATAATCAATTATAAAATATTAGTGATTGAAAAACATTCAAATTAATCACAAGCTCTCTGATTAATTAATCGAAATTAATCACACACATTTTTTGATATAAGTGTTTACAGCAAAACTTTTTTTGCACTTCATATGCAACAATGTTCACACCTATCAAAAATATGCCGAGGGAAAATAAATGCTTCAGCAATAACAATGATAGAACTAAGTCCATCTAGAAGGTGCAGTTTAAGACAATGTGCACATAAGCAAGCTGTAGCATAGTGTTGCCCACGGAGTCTCCTGTGTTTCACTCATACAAATCACTGGGGTGTTAAGTTGGGGGGCAAAACAAATGATTTTTAAAAGTTGCCTCCTAATATAAAGGTTCCAGTGCTCATGCATACAAGGCATCGTAAGCCTGGGATTGGGCTGTTCTGGCTCGGACTGCTGGGTTACTTCCTGATTGCTTTGCACTGAGGTGATATTTTATACCTGGTGTGCTCCGATTATACAAAAATTCCTTATTGCATGAATTCCAGAGAACATTACTCCTATCAACCGTTCCATTTTTCAGTGTAAACATTCCGTTCACTGGGCTGAGCAGCAAATTCTTGTCTTCATTTTACAGACCACATGTTACCAGAACAGGGTTGGATGCTCAGAGTCATGTGATGTGAATATTCCATGTGTTATAATTAGCATTTTGTTTTATTTCTTTAAATGCGTTAAATCGACACCCCATTAAAATACACACCATTACACTGCATTACAGATCAGTGCTTAAATCTTACCTGAGCTGTGATACAAAGGGCAAGCACTGCAGAAAGCACCTTAGATCTTTTTCATCACTTGTCCACCCTCTCAGTTCTACTGGTCTCTTCATTGCTTGGTGTTGCATGATCTGATGCAGTACAGAAGTCGCACCTTTTGAAAGGTCTATTACCCAAACAGTGGGGGCAGACTGGTAAATGGTCAGTAAAGCAGGAAGGACACTTTTGCCTGTTTGAGACTCATACTCTCTCACATGAGAATATAACTCCAACAAGAAGATACTCTGAACTTCTCCCGTGTCCTCAGCAAAGGGAAAAGTTGAATAGGAGCAAACTGAAGCCAGAATCTTTTGGGTATCACCTTCATTCTCCAAAGCACAGATAAAAAGGCCCAAAATAACAGCAATGGCTCCTTTTCTGTCAGATTCATTTCCATCACACAATAACATCTCTAGTCTATGTTGGGAAAAAAGGAAATTGTTACTCCACTTTAATACGCATCATGGTTTGTGTATATAACTTTAGTAACTACAGACTCAGATATTTGTTTGATATTTCTTTGGAAAATGTGATCAACCAATGAAGACATGGCCTTTAGTGATGAAAATCTACATTCATAGTACTCACCTGAGCTGGGACACAAAAGGCAGGCATTGAAGGATATTTCCCAGGTTTTTCTTGTCATTTGAGAAATTCCAAAGGGCCAAAGCTCTAATCCCTGCTTCATTTGTCCACCCTCTCAGTTCTACTGGTTTCTTCATTGCTGGGAGGTTCAGTGTTTGATGCAGGAAAGTCAAATCTTGTGAAAGGTCTGTTACCCACACACTAGGAGCAGACTGGAAAATCGGCAGTAATGCGGGAAGGACACTTTGGCCTGTCTGAAGCTCAAAATCTCTCACACAGGAGTGTAAATTCAACAAAAAGATACTCTGAACTTCTCCAGTGTCATCAGCAAAAGGAAAAGTCAAGTAGGAGCAAACTGACCACAGCATTTTCAAAGTTTCCTCTCCACTCTCAGACGCAAAAATGAAAAGATTTAAAAAGAAATAAGCAGGGCTTGCACAGATCTCCACTGAAACTTGTGCAGTGTGTCTGATTCTGTAAATAACAAATCACAAAATAATCAGTTAGCTGATATTAACAAAATAGTTATCTTCATTAAGAATATTATGACTCCTTTTCTTTTTTTCTACAAAGTACCTGCAGCTTTAGACTGGTTAATATGTTTGTATGTCACTGTAAACATGTAGACTGTAAAGTTTATTTAGTGCTGAAAAGTTATATGTGGACTCAAAATGAAAAGAAGACTTGTAGAGCTCTGGCAAGAGGAAGAACACTTGGTCAAAATGACCACAACTTCCCTTTTCTCTCCTTCTGCAACAAACAGCACCACAACTGGCCCAGGCTCTATTTTAGTCATAAGACAGATAGTACCCATATTCATTATCTTGGGAGGGTAAGTTAATTTAAATGGGACAATAAGTGCATGTAAACTTACTCAGGGCCAAATGTGCATACAGTGCAAAATATGCCTTGATGTGATCACAGTATGCTTCGCAGTATATCTGAATTTAACATTTGTTTTACTTTTGATTTAATGTGTAGCCCAACCCACTGCACTTAAAATGCATAGCTAAATCAACAAGCACTGAAAATCCCACCAATAAGAAGCAGTGAAACACCTTAGACTAGTCCATCGCAGGGCAGACACACTCACATTCACACCAAAGAGCAATTTAGCATCTTCTATAGACTGTAGGAGCAAACCAGAGTACCTGGCAGAAACCATGCAGACAAGGAGAGAACATGCAAACTCCACACATAAAGGACTCTGTCCACCACGGTGAGGTCTCTAACCCAGGACCTTCTTGCTTTGCCACCAATGCTCATTATATGTTGTAAATGAATAAAAATTAATTCACATTCAGGTTGCCTTATTTTCCCTTTAGACATCACCTCCAAAAATGCTTGTGCACAGGCCTGAAAATATGCAAACACAAGTACCCTGCAGACAACAAAAACACTCTCCTCACCTGAGCTGTGACACATGGGGGAGACACCGAAGGAGCAAAGCCATTTTGTCAGGTTCACATTTCCAGCCACAGAGTTCTAAAGGTTTCTTTACAACCTGAAGTTGAAGAATTTCTTGAAGAATTTCTGGAACCTTTGAAAGGTCTAGTATCCAGACATCAGGAACTGACTGAAAAACTGGAAGAAATGCAGAAATGACACTTTTTCTGGCATCTTGTGATTCATAATCTTTTATATAGGAAAACAAATCCCACAAGAAGACGCTCTGAATTTCTTCCATGTTGGTCGCAAATGGGAAGGTTGAGAAGGAGCAAACAGTAGACAGCATTCTCAGAGCATCTCCTTCACCCTCTGATGCACAGATGAAAAGATCCACAAGGAGTTTTATTGCTTCCTTCGTATCATCCACTTGAATGTGAATGTAGTCATTGAACCTTTTTAAAATAATGAAAAGAATAAACACATTTTAGGCAGGTGTTTAGGCAGTGTTACATATTTTCTGTTGCACATCTTACCTCACTTGTGATATATAAGGAAGACACTTGAGAAAAATCTTGAGTTCGTGTTCTTCATTTGAACACCAAAGTTCTATTGGGTTTTTCACGTCTTGCAGTTTCAGCAACTCCACAAGGAGAGATGTCCTTCTTTGTGAGAGGTCTAAAACCCAATAAGAAGGCCATGCTTGGAACACTGGTTGCAGCGCTGCCAAAACTCCCATTGATTTGGCACGTTGGTACAGTGCAAAAATAAAACTGTTTTGCTCAGAAGGAGAACATGAGCAAAAGTAACTGTCTACTGACAGCAGACGCCGAACACATGTCTGGCCTGTTTCAGTTTCATAGAGAGCTGCTTGCAGGAAGAGATCTATCTGAAATGAGTCTACTGTGGCTTTCCATACATCAGAGGATCTTCTTGGATAATCAGGTGAGATGATCCTAATGAATGCCAAGTATCGAAATGAAGTCAATCAAAGGTCACATCAAACTGGCAAAGGTAAGTCACAAAAAGATAATAAAATAATTTCCTGACTAGTTAGTACATTCTACCAGTTATGTATGCCATCACCAGTATATTTATAAGCATATGTTTATACCTAGCTGTGTGGAACTAACATGAAAGTTGCTACATCTAAACTTCCTCACCCCCACAGTTAAATACCCCTGATGGGGTTTGATTTCATAGTCCAGCATTTTCTAAAGATTATTCATCTTGTATACTACAGCGATTAAGCAGATGATAAATACCATAAAACAATGGTCAACAACCCTGGTCCTGGAGATCTACCTTACTGAGAAGTCTAATTCCAACCAAAATCTGTACAGCCTGCTCTGACCAACGAACTTCAGAAGTCCCAGAATGGCTGGAGCATTAAGGAAGGGGAGGGAGCAGCACGTCAGGAGCAGGGTGGGGCTAAATGGGGCAGGAAAGTATATCTCCAGGAGGATGGTTTGTGATCACAGAGTATGTTATGATTTATACCTGATGTCTGCAATGTTGTGTAAACTTCCATAGATGTTTTTCAACAGCAACTGCGATGAAATTTGCTGTGTATCCAGATGCAAGCGTAATTTGACCTTGTTGTCCCTTTTTTCATTCAGAACACATTTTGTGATTTGAAGCAACTTGCTGTCTCTTTGTTCTTGCACTGAAAGATGCATTTCAAATCCGAACAATCGCAGCAAGCTGTCAAAATCCGTACTGGATTCTTGCAGTGCCACTCTCCATATCTGACACTGTACTGAAGCAGAGGACAATCTGTGAAACAGATAAAAGATGAAATAGATAAAACATGCACGGTTTACGCAAACACAATGTTTAGGACATCTACTTATTATGAAATATTATTACATTTACCTATTAAACATATTCAGATATAATAACAAACCATGTGGCTTGCAGTGTCATCCTGTTATATTTATATGTCATAACTATAGAGGTATTTATATTTATGTCTAGGGTAGGGTTGTGCAGAGAACTTTAAAGGGGCAGGTGGTCATGTCATATGTTACTGGGAGGGCAGGGGGCTTAAACACACCCTTTTCCATCACACTAGGAACCCCCTCTTTCTATTAGTGAGCTCATACACTTCCTTTATATTACATTACTATCAAATTATTGGTTATGGCAGAAAAACTGTCACCAGCCTCAATGAGGCAGTAACTGGCAAAATAAGCTGTTTTACTGGCTCTGGGCCATTGGGCCAATACTTATGTTAAAAATGAAGAAGTAGTAAAGAAATGATAGAGAATTACAGAAAAGAATTTATTTGACTCGTAATACAAACCGAATACACAGTATTTACTACAGTTAATACTTTAAGACTTACACAGAAAGCATCATTTTAAAATTTATAAATACATTTGGCAAATTTTATTACCTGGCTTTATAACAATGGAACTGATTGAAAATTGTACCTGATACTCTTCAGCTTTGACATTGAACCAAGGACCAGCTTTATCCCAGGGTCTGAGAGGTTGCAGTTCATCAAGTTAAGCTGGACAGTCTGACCCATGGACTGATTTATCACATAGGTGACTGCACACCATTCATGTGGATCCAGAGGCTGGTCATTCAGATCTATTGTGTTTTCTACTTTTTGCAAAAAGAGCAAGCATGCGTCAGGGGACTGATATTCATAGAGACACTGACACACAAAGAGGGCATCCTCGGGCTCCACGCATGGATCTGGCTCGTCCTGGTCGACTGAATATAGGAAGGTGTTCATGATCTCTTCAAAATATTTGGCAGAGATTGATTTTATTTGGTCATGAGTGACTAGGCATTTCAAATAGACTCCCATTTTCTCAGACAAGAGTCCACAAAGAAATGTGATAACATATTTCAGATACTTCCCTTCCTCCATCTGGCTTTGATGGAGCAGGTGTCCAATCTTATCAGGACTCATGGTTAAAGAAAGGGCTGCCCAAAATTCCTGCATTGTGTTGTGCAGAAACACATAGGCTGTTTGGCACAATGTGGAGAATCCTTCAAATGCTACTGGTGTCAGAAAAGCATGTTGCACTGTGTCCTTCAAATGGACATCTAAATGGACATCTGTCAAGTGGACAGTCTTGGAGAGAATTGCTTGATAGGAAGCTGATGCTAAGCACATGATAGTATTCCTGTTGTCTTGTATGTATTTATCTACATTGTCCACATTTTTGAGGAGCGCGAGGCAATGACGGAAGATTCGTACATACATTTCAGTGATAGTGCAGGGCTGGTTTTCTGCCTCTGATGGACTTATTAAAATGCAGGCAGTGACAATAAATGCATATATGGGCACATGACAGAGACTCAAAAGCTCCAAGTTGTTCAGTTCACTGCAACCGGTGTCATCATTTGTGCCAAGCATCAGTTTAAAGTATGCCCGTATAGAGCTCTCACTGAAGCCTTGGACCTCCACTCTGAAAGACGCCCAGTCGGACAGATCGCCTGAAATGTCTGCTTCTGGTCTGCAGGTGATCAGAATCTTTGCATCAGTTAAGACCTCGGTCTCCATTATTCTCTTGAACAGAGAATCTTCGACAATGTCCATTAAGCCATCGAAAATTATGACAACATTCTCAGAATTCTCTTCTATGTCTTTCCAAACTGTGTCAGCACTCTCACCTGGCATAACATACTTGTCAAAAAGAAAAGACTTCAAACTTTCATTTCTGCCAGATTCAGATAAAAGCTGTATTAATGGCTCGTCAAGATAAAACATGTAGCTCACATCACTGTCTTCTCCATCTGCCCACATTCTCAACATCTCCTGGACGACCGTTGTTTTCCCAATACCTGGCTTTCCAACAAGGAGGATTTTCTTCTCATTGCTTGCAAGTAATTGATCTGGTGACAGTTTTTTCTTGTCTGTAGGGATGTATGTCTTCAGCTTTTTGGCTCTGGTTTTCTTGAAAGCTTTGATTTTGGTGTGAGGAATTGCGCTCACGTCAGTGTCCAGAACTAGTGGTATATATCTGAAATGTTTCCCTTTTGCCTTGTGTTTAAGAAAAGTCATGCTTTGCTTCCACTTCTCATGAAGGATCTGCACTGCTCTTAATTTAAGTTGCTTCTGATATTTTTCACAAGGACTTGAATCTAAATGAGAAGGGAAAACAACAAGGGTTGTCATTGTCTGACAGAAAGAAAACTGCATGATACGCCCATCAAAAGTGTAAGTATAATAATAACACTGAGTTATTAATGAATCAATAAACAAACACTTTTAATAGTTCTAATTAACTAAGCAATTAATTCATTGGTTTCATAGTTATTAAATAATATAAAGGTCAATCAATGTCTTTGGACAGTTAAATGCACTTGGAGAAGAATTAACTGTCCAGTTATGCACACGTATAATTCTGTAACTTTCATTTTTTTTATCAAAGTCTGGCTGGTACAACTTGCCTTCAGACCATCCTAAATGCTGCTGACAGGCTTTTAACTCGCTCCTGTAATTGAGTTCTATTTTGCTTTCTCTGGAGCAAAACCCTAATTCTCACTACATGGTCAAGCTCCTTAATACATTATGAGCTTCCTATAGTTTTACAGTCATGCCCTGAGATCCACACAGCAAGGCCTTCTTTCTGTGCATTTTGCCAGACTGAAGACGTCTGGAGATTGTGCATCAATCTGTTGCTCTCAGACTGTGGAACCGTCTTCCACCAGCACTGAAATTGGTGAAATTGGTCAAACAATTTATGGCCTAACTTAAGACTTTTCCTTTTTAGACTCTGAAGTCTCTGAATAGCTTTTATTAATGTATCTTTATGTTGTATTTTATATTATGCATTTTGCAACTTTTATTGTCCCGTGCTTCGGAACTTCTGGCTGTGAAAAGTGCTTAATAATTAAACTCCACTCAATTACTTATTTGTGAAATCACCAGAGGCTTTGAACTCTAGTGTACAGTTTCAGGTCTGGTGGCAGGTTTAATGAAAGGAATATTTATGGATGAAATAGCCTCTGGAATCACAGGGGTTACAAGCATTTGAGTTACCTCAGAGTTCAGGATGCTTATGTCCAAACCCGATTTAAATTACACAGAAGCCACCAACAGACAGTCAACGCTGCAGAATAAGGTTATACGGCCACTGGGACACTTGTGACATGTTAAATGAGGTTCATTTAGCTGGTCAGTCAGTGCCGTAGTTCTCTCAGGGTCCCCTCCCCAATAATTTGTCCAACAATTTGCTCTTAAATGTGAAATTTTTCATAACCTGTGCACGCAAGAATCACAGAAAATACAGTCTAAATAAAGCCAGCATCCTTCATGATTTTTTTTTTTCTGTTGCAGACTTTGTGACGACCAAATATTTTCATAATGACAGGAATACTGGAATACTAGATGTGGCTGCAGTTTTCTGGTCTGTACTAGGAGTTTTTTTCTTCGTTTTGTTATTTTATCTTTATTAGGAACAACTGAATGAACAGAAAAAGTGTCTTTTGGTACTGCAGCTGACCTTAGGTTAGGTTTATGTGTGGTTGTAGCATTAATGAGAGAAAATTTTACAGTCAATAGATCAATCAAAAAGTAAATAAAAAATCTGTTTGTTTGCGTTTGTGCGTGAGTGTGTTTAGGAGGAGCACTAATCAAAATCAAATCCTAAAAGTGAAAATTTCACTTTCGATTTCGTACATCGTTTCTGTTTCGTTGCTACTGCAGAGGTGGGGAGCTGAGGGGAGGGGGTTGGGGATGGGATGGAGATGGGGATGGGGGTGGGTTTAGGCAGGATTAATACCCTCCTTGGCCGTCACTACTTAACACTAATTTTTGAACGAGTATGTGTGTATGTGTGTGTGTGTCATTTCAGAGAAAGTGACGGGAAGAGCGTTTGACTTAAATCTCTTTAAAAAGTTCCCTACGACATTTTTTATGCCCCCACCCCCACACTCACCCCCAAATGTAAACTTTAGCAAAGTACAGGGTATAAAGTCAAACTGTGAATGATGCTAAGAACAGAGGTCACTTTACCTTCGCTCTGGAGGTGAGGATCATTTCCGAAAGTAAAGCAGCTGATCCACTGATGAAG